>JAZFAU010000366.1:0-296186 GCA_037178615.1 Dione vanillae
TATATATATATATATATATATATATATATATATATATATATATATATATATATATATAATATATATATATATATATATATATATATATATATATATATATATATATATATATATATAATATATATATATATATATATATATATATATATATATATATATATATATATATAATATATATATATATATATATATATATATATATATATATATATATATATAACATAAATAATTAATTAAATTGTGCTTCACGAAATCATAGACCTTTCTCCTTCCTTTTTATTTACACTAAAAAAGCACGAAATTCAGCTTTTGTGGGCAGTTTCCATGGAAAATATAATCAATTTACTTCTTCTTCTTCTCTTTATTAATGGCATTTCGAGTGTGCCAGTTGAGCACAATTCACTTCGCCAATGTCACGTTGAATGGAGAACACACAAAGGAGAATGTACGGTAAAAAGAGAGATATCATTACACAGTTGGAGTATGCATGTTTAAAAGAGATCCAGTTTAAATCCTTCACCTATAACAAAATCACAGATATCTACAATATATACAGATAATAAATGGGTTAGTAATAAACAATATATTTACATGGGTGTTAGCTTATACTTTAATATTGTTATATTTAATATATTTACACAAAAATTTACACAAAGGACTAAACACAAACATTAACAAACATTGAACATTAAGGGGGCGAGGGACTTTAAGAGGAGGACATCATAAATGGGGCGAGCTAATTTGGGGCAAGAAAAAAGGATATGGGCAGGAGAACCGTCGTCTAGGCCACATTCACACAGTGAATGGTCCCTGACCCTGATCTTGGCCAGATGAATAGGTGTACATGCATGTCCAAGGCGTAAACGACAAATTGTTGAAATAACTTTCGTTTTGCAAATTTTTGAGAGTAAAACCAAGGACGCTTTGGGATATCAGGTTGAAGAAATGCGTAATATTTTCCTTTCTGAGATTTTGACGTATCCCAGTATTTAGACCAGGACTTATCCAAATGAGTTCTTGCAAGAGACAACAGATCATGAGCCGAATTACAAAATGTTCCAAGGTACCACACTGGATAGCTAATTAGCACAAGAGTCTGCAGATTCGTTCCCACTGATTCCTGAATGGCCTGGGATCCAAACCAGAGTAATATCCAAACCCTTGAGATGACATGAGTATATTCTTCACGAATCCTAAAATAATTGAAGATCTTAATTTACTTTGAAACGGGTTACCCTTTATAGCCATTAAGCAGCTTAGTGAGTCAGTAAAAATAACAGTTTGTTTAACGTTATGGGACTGTGAGAACAGGATTGCTTCTAATAAAGCAACAGCCTCACCTGTAAACACTGAGGACTCGGGGGACATTTGAATTGTAAATAATTTTGAATTTTGGAATCCAGCAAGCCGCACCAACACAGCCTTCTTTTGAAAGCTTTGAAGCATCAGTGTAGATGTGTAAGTAATTCAACCATTTTTCATTTACTGCCTCTAGAAATTTTGTGTTAGTGCCGGATCACCCTTGGTCAAGCCAAGATCTGTGATGATATGTGGAAAATAAACCAATGCATTGTACGGTGTACAATACAAAGGATTAGATGGAAAACGTGACAGAGGATTTGGAAGATTAGTGAACTTAAGGAAGCTATAAGCAGGTATGGTAAGGCTTATACGGTGTAATAGGCCAGCTAGCTCAGTTAGCTTAGACCACAGAGGATGGACGAAAGCTGCAGCATTTACCCACAAATCGGTTCTGCAAGGAATTGTCTACGAATAGGCAAGGGGGGATCAACACATTCCACTTGAAGTGCGTTGGTAGGAGTAGACTTCATTGCTCCTAGGATAATGCGCAGGCATTTGTACTGAATACGATTAAGTTTTTCTGTGGCTACTTTGTTGAATGGGTCCAGAACAAATAAAGCCTAATCAATATGACTACGGCTAAGGAGGCACCGTACAGAAGCTTTTGAGTATAAGGGTGTGCACCCCACCCACACACCAGATACAGCTCTTAAGCGTTAATGCCTTTTTCGCATTTTTACTGAGATATTCAGCGTGCGCAATTCCGTTCAGTCGTTTATCGAGTACTATGCCAAGAAATTTCGCAGTATCCGTTACCTGATTAGGATTACCATCATACATTATATGAAAATTTGGAGTACTCCTCTTTTTAGAGGAATACCACCACTTGGCACTTTGCAATGGATAGTGCAAGGCCATGATTAAACAACCACTGATCAAGATAGTGCAAAGCAGAATTTAAGCGAAAAGTTATGTCCTGTACAGAATTTGAGCTGTAATAAGGACGATGTCATCAGCATATTGAAGGATGTTACAAAAATTGTTAACAGCTAATTCGAGGTCATGTGTATAAATGTTATATAACAGAGGACTAAGAGCGGAACCCTGAGGAAGACCTTTCCAGACAAGTCTGGAAGGTACAGTAAGAAGCGGGTGTTTAACAGATACCGTACGACCGGTTAGCAAATTACAATGAAAGGACTCATCCTCATCGGAATACTCAGCTGTTGCATTTTCTGCCTGAGCATCGGAAGATTGACATTATCATAAGCAGATGCAACATCTAGGAAAACACCTACCAAATACTCTCCTTTGGCAAAAGCTCGTCGAATGTATGTAGTAAAAATACTGAGACTATCTACCGTACTAACCCCCTTTCTAAAGCCAAACTGAGAGGGAGCTAAGATATTTCTGCTTTCCATTATCCATTCTAACGTTTTTCAAAAGCCGTTCAGTAATTTTTGCTAATGTAGATGATAGCGCAATGGGTCTATAGGAATCCGGATCAGAAGGGCATTTTCCAGGCTTAAGGATAGGGATAACAAACTGGGATTTCCATGAACTGGGAATGTTGCCTGATTGAAATATAATATTGATCAAATTTAAAAATAAAGTTTAGATTTTTCATTCAATTTTGTTATGAATGAATAAGGGACACCATCTTCGCCTGGACTAGTGTCTTTCAAAATCCGTTAAGACGCTTTTGAGCTCTTCCAAAGAAAAGGGATCATCCATTTCTCTGAAGACTCAATCGCAACTCAAAGGACAAATCAGAGGGCGAACGAAAGGAGGAGCCAATTTGTCAGCAAAATCGTTAAGCCATTTAGACGGATTATTGGAATTAGGACTAGGGATACTGCTAAGAGATCGGCCGAAACCTCTTAACATTTGTCCACACAACAGAGGAAGAGTGCGAGGATTAAGGGATTCACAGAAATTAACCCACCCAACTCTTTTCTTCTTCCAAATAAGTTTCCTGAAATTAGCATCGCTTCGTTTAAAATCAATATAATTTTCCATTGTCATACAGGCTGCGTATGACACCTCAGCAGATGTTCGCCGATTGACAGAATCAGAGCATTCCTGATCCCACCAGTGATTGGAAGGCAGCCGATTCTGAATGGAATGTTTTTTGGGGATATGTAAGTCAGCTGCAGATAAATGACAGAGACAAAACCGATCATAGCAAAGAATGACATTCTCATAATTCACAGAATCAGGAAGACTATCCAACATGCGATCCACAGAGTCAGCATACTCATTTCCAGTTGGCTTTTTTAAGTTAAATTTTAGAAGCGGGTGAGTATTAAGTGGGGTAGGAAGTCGATTATCAATCGACAAAGAATTGGGAAATGATCACTACCATAGGTGGAAGGAAGTACGGACCATGATAGTAAGGAAGCAAGAGAAGGAGATGACAAGGAAGGTCAATAGCAGTCCTAGGATCTGATTCAGATTAACCCTACGGGTCGGTGAACCATCATTGAGGATGCAGAGATCAACATCATCAATCATATCCACCAACGAAGGAGAGAATCCATCACAGTAATAACACCCCCACAAAGTGTGATGGGTGTTAAAATCACCCAGACCAACACAGGAAGAGGAAGCGAAGAAATAATAGACTTTAGCTCAAGGAAAAAGGAAGAGGAAGGATGAGGAATATAAACAGAAAGAAAGGAGATATTAAAGGCTCTCACAGCAAACAGCATTAATCTGTTGACTGTGAGGAGGGAGAGGGATACGGGAATAAGGAGAGGAGTGCCGGATAAGGATGGCACTACCTCCATACCCATCATTCCTGTCCTCCCTTAGACAGGAGGAAACCTGACACCCTGAATCGGTCATCAGGCAACAGCCATGTCTCCGAGAGGCAACAATAACAGGATTATATAGTGAAACAATATGAAGTAGTTCAGGCTTTTTAGGCCGAACACTTTTACTGTTCCACTGGAGGAAGTTCAGTGGAGCCATTATTAAGATCTTGAATATCTTGAGTAGGTTTTGGGCAACGTTGGACGGTAAGGGAAGTTCATCGCAGGTTGAGATTATGCTTACAAGGGTTTCTGTAAGAGCAACTAACAGATCCTGCGAGAATCAGTTGAATTATCACACCCTGCCCGAGTGCACAACCATTGGGAAGGGAAGAGGAGCAATTACCAACTAGGGCTTGATGAGCTTGTCTATCAAATCCCTTTGCTAGAGGAGGCGCGGGGACGGGGAGATTGCAAAACAGTTTGCGATAGGACTTGGTGAAAGGAGTGGTATTAGATTTCCTTTGATGGGGGATACATTTGTGTATATAGGAGGGGAGAACAATTCCTTAGCAATATCTGCATAGGAACGTTGGACAGACGGGAAACGGGAGGCTGCTTCTATGTAGGAAATGCATTCCTGTGACATAACAACTTTTATTGACTGTTGCCTTGCAAACTCAGGACAATCCTTGTCGGTAGCAAAATGTTTACTACCACAATAAAGACAATTTGAGTTTTCTTTAGTTTTTGTCACACGCATCACCCGTATGTGACTGGGAACACCTATAACATCTTGGCTGAGATCTACACTGAGATTTTACATGTCCAAAACGACAGCAATTAAGGCATTGGATTGTTGGGAATTTGTAGGGTTCAACAAGAAGAGAGGAATGATAGGAAAAGACCCTATCAGGCAACTCCTGACCACGGAAAGTAACTACAACCGACTGTGTCGGAATCCATGTAGTTACTCCCTCACTTACATTCTTTCTATTTAATCTCCTTGCTTTCAGTACTAGTCCAGACCCGAGGGAAACACCAAAGACTCAACTAGTTCATCCAGAGAAAAATCCACAGGAACATCCCTAATTATACCCATTCGAGTAATATTGAAGTTGGAATAATCGCAACATATTTACATAATTTTAATACAGGATTATTTAAAAACAAATTCGCTGCAGTAGCAGAAGAGAACTGAACGCTGATCTTATTCCGACCAACATTCTTAACTCCATCATTAGTAATACCTGTAATCTTATTTCTGTGTAAGAACTGGCCGAATTAATTGCTCTTATAGAGGTACCAGCTGCTGGGTCAGGTATTTCCCTCGACACGTACACAATGAAAGGGCCTTTATCGGAATCTATATAGGATTTCGGACTTTCAGTAAGGGACGGGTGAACATATAAATTTTGGATAGAAGGCGTCGCGGTATTGGGATCTATAATTGTCTTTTTTGCGCAAATTACATTATTAGAGGATGAAGCTTCCCCTTGTCTTTTACGTGTTCCTGAAGACTCGGAATTATTACCACCAGGATCAGGGGGATCAGGTGGAGGGTCCAGGATCCATAATGAAAAAAATAACCTAAACTTACTTAAACTAGTCTAACCTAAATAAAACACACAAACTACTCGCTACAAACAATCACCTTGTTAGAATGGAACCTTTTATAACACAAAACAATTTCCACTATAGTAAATAGAAAGAAAAAACACTATCCTAATAAAAAACTCTCACTAACACGTGTGGTCAACCAAAACAAACGTCAGCGAAAAACATAATCAATTTAGTAATTATAGTATAGATTAAAAAAAAATATATTTTTCTTATTACCTTCAGTATTTGTATAAAATGCAAATTGAATTTTCTTATCTCCTCTTAAAGCTTAACGGTTATTGGACTTTAATCTGTAGAAGCACGTTATCGGAAAAAGGATTAAAGCTCGTATTATCAAAATTTTGAAAAACATGTATATTATGTGATCTCATATTTAACGGTAGTTAATTTACATCCAACTAACAAATTTAATAGCAAAAGTGAGGTCTTTTAAAGGTATTAATTTAGTTACATTTATTTTCTCTATACATTACATATAAATATTTCTAAATGAAACATATAAAAATTCTTTTTGCACTTACTAAGAGCACAGTAAGTATAAAATTCTAAGAGGTAGCTTTTAATGATAAGTTTTTCATATAATACCAATTTAAGCATTTGTAATTTTTATCGCTTATGTAAGTTTTGTAACATCCTAAGCAATAAAGCGTTTTTATTAAATTTCATCGTTAGAAAAGGCTATAAATATGACAGTTTGTAATTTATTAATCATATTAAAATATGTATAATTCGTTTTTAAACGTTAAACTAAGTAAATTTGTTATAAGATATTAAAAATCTGTGAAACTGAGTTGAATCACTTGTACTCTAATAAGTTCTTCAATATGAAGCTTGGATGACAATACATCATATAGTATAGTTTAATAATATAGCCAGACCTGAAATAAAACCTAACCTGACCAGGAGCTGAACGCTTCAGAGTTTCGTCTAAACCACGAAAGATTTTTTTTAATTTATTTATTTACTTTTATAATTTATTAGTAAAATTTCCTTAACTAACGTAATTTGAACATGTAATAATTATGAATTAGACTTCCACTCAAAATTTGCATTAAGTATTTATTTGTGTTTAACGTGTATAGTGGAAATAAATAAAAGTGAAAAAAATGAAGTGTTCACCTCTTAAATTTTATATTCCATAGCTTGTTTTTATACTTGTGGCTTAATAGCTAGGCTGAGTGGCTAACTTGGCACAGTACTATCAAATACATTCGGAAAGTTAATATAGATTGGAAGTGGCGATGTTTCATGCGATTGCATTGAAAATAGGCAATCTGCATATTGCTTAATATTCTGGGTTAATTCTGGGTTTTGGAATGTTTCGATAAAATTAGCTATATGGACTTTGTAATTGATTCGTTTAATCTCCTTAGTTTATACTATATCTCATTTTATAACAGGGTAGGTAGAGATGACCACTACTCTTACTCTTTTATAATAGAAAATGACTAAACTGAGAATCTGAATTTATATCTATACCTACCTATGTAACATGCAACATTATCATATATTGAAACTAAAAATACACTAAATTTTTTTGACACATAACATAAGAATACTCTTACCCACGAATTTTTGTAATTAAATAAGCTACTTGAAATATCTTACATATATTTTTGGAAACATAACTCATATTTACAAAATGAGATATTTATAGATAATATTAAAAGGACATCAATTCAAGCGACCGCCTATCACTATATAGGGCCAATCGTTCGGAATATGGATAAACTTGAGCTCATAGGGTGACTTAAAATCATGACTCGTAAAATTTGTCATGAAATTTCATACATTTTATGGTACGGTTAAGGAAAGTAGAATTACTGTGGTATATGTCGTTATGCTAGTTATTATAAAGTTTGAATGTTGCGAACCGTGCAACAGCTCTGACCACTGACCCATGCGTTCTTCCGTCGCGTCGAAACTCTTATATGCTTTATACAACTTGTTTTGTTATTAACAACTTTATAGCATAAAAATATTTAATAAATCTCTTAAACAATTAAATTTTACAATTCGTTTTATCATTTATTTGTAAATATCAGGTACAAACATTTTAATAATCGTTAAAATATTTCTATGTCAAATTCCAATGAAACTTTCCAATAAGTTTATCAACAAAACGAGAATAATTATGTAAAAATCAATACAATGTAAAAAAATATTGCTTTTACAAATTTAAAACGATAACTGATATTATTACAAGTTATAAATTAAATAGCAGAACCCAACGCCGCACTTGGTCACATCAGAGCGGGGAAATAAAAATAGTTATTTCATGTAGAATTGAACTATTCAATTTACAGATACTGTCACACTTTACTACGTTGGACTCACTCAAAAGAGTAATTATTAATAAAAGTTTATCTGCTATTTAAATATATGTCGGCGGTAGGTCAAGGTTTCGTTGTTCAGAGTCCATTTTTCACAATAACATAACAAAGTAATACCAATGTGTTTATTCTCGTGGGATATTTAATGCAGAGTAAAGAAATTATACATAATTTAGACCTTCTTATTTAATTAACAGCTGATATTTCTGTCCATTATTCGGAAATAACAACATAAAGATCTTTACATTACAAATAGGTTTTACTGATTTGAATTGTTAAATATTAATTTCAATACTAAATACTTCCGAAATAATGAAATCATAAAATGTATATTGATTTGCGCCCATATATATATACTTAAATTTATAATATTTATGTAAGTGGCAAAGATTCCCTTTAATTTTCAACTTTGACTAAAACCTCTAAAACTTTGACCAAAATCCTAAAAGCTAAAAGTCCAAAAAAGAAAAATACCCCTGGGACAGTCCGAGAGGGGGGGCGGAAGATCTGTCCCACCGGTTGGAACAAACAACGAAAGCGGCGCGAATACGGACTTGAAATGCCCCACGTGCGGGAAAAATTATAAGAGAAGAGCCTGGTATATTAAACATCTTAAAAACATGATGGTGTTGAAGCACGACGGACGTCGGTAAGCACTTCGACTATCACTGCGGATAGAGTTGACCCTCATATGTCCCATGGTGAGCCATTGAGTGAAAAATATCAGGAGTCCATTTCCACCCGGACACGTCTTAGCATTCCCAATTTAAAGCAATCGACATGGAAAGTACACGACGAACGATTAGCGGTCCTGTTAGAGCATCCGGGCTCGAAGCAGGAGTTAGACATGCATGTAGAGACTTTCCAAAAAACTATTTATGACTATTTCAACGAAATATATCCACCTTCAAATCATTACGCTCGTAAAAACAAAGAAAACGCGTTCAAGTCGAAAATGAGGAGGAAAAAAAGAGAGCTAAAAAAGAATCTTCGTGCGGCCAAAGCTCTAGGCGATAATTATCTTAGTCACCAATTGTCTAGGGCGCTACGGTCAACCTTGAAATTAATTCAGGGTATATCGATACAGATCGCGGAACGTCATACAAATTTTGATCGGGCAAAACACGAGGTTGCTTTCGATAAAATCCTTTTGAGTACTCTAAAAACATTTTTAAGGAAGATAGAGGTAAGCTTCTCTTGACCGATGAGGCAACTTATGAACATTATAAAATCACGTACGAAGTGCCTAATATAGAAAGGCTATATATGGAGCCAAACAACCAACGACCTGAGATTCCTCACGTTGACTTTCAAGTTGACACACAAACTTTAGAGGAAATAAATAATCAAATCAAAAAGAAACCATCTAAATCAGCTCCAGGTCCTGATGGTATCCCCTATATAGTTTACAAAAAATGTTCATCTGTTCGTAAACACCTCCACAACTTATATGGTAAAATCTGGTCAAGAAAGCAAATACCTACGTCATTTGGAGAAGCGATATTTGTCCTCATTCCCAAAAAAGACCGGGTAACAGATCCAAAGGATACTAGGCCGATTGCTCTTACGAATACTTTGTCTAAAATCTTTTTCTCAATATTTCAAACGAAAATGACCCATTTTATGATTAGCAATAGGTACTTCAGGCCGAACTACCAGAAAGGGTTCCTACCTGGAATTTCTGGATGCCTGGAGCATAATACTTTGTTAACCGAAAGCTTAAAAGACGCCAGAAAGTGTGAGAGGCAAATTACGGTATGTTGGATAGATTTAGAAAACGCGTTCGGATCAGTACAACACGATCTATTGATGTTTGCTTTAAAATGGTACAACTTTCCTACAATAGTAAGCAACATAATCGCGTCATACTATTCAAAATTAAAATTCGTTATAACCTCAAAAAACGGTAATTCAAAACCTTTAAGCTATAGAGTAGGTCTTTTCCAGGGTTGTTGTTTATCCCCAATAATATTTAATATCGTCATAAATATTTTAATAGATAATTTAATTAAACATGAGAGAAAATGGGGTTATCGGTTTAAGTTAAACAATAAATACACAGAACCCATTCTTGCTTTTGCGGACGATCTCGCGATACTTACTAGGAATCCAAAAGCAATGTCAGCTGCTATTGGATGAAGTAGAAGAATTTTGTGCGTGGACGAAGGGAATGAGGACAAAACCTAGTAAGTGTCACTGCTTATGTCTGGGTAGACGAAACACTAAATATACCTCATACGATCCGGGACTTAAAATAGATGGTAAAAGCATTTCTATAGTTTCCGAAGCGGTTGATGTTCTACCTTTTCAGATCTTGAAAAGGTAGAACATCAACCTATAAGTAATGTCAAAAAAGTTTGGATATACGACAATTTTCTAACATCACGTCTGAATTGGCCTTTCCTCGTATATGATTTAATAAAACCCTCTTGGCTAAGTTAGATGCAAGCGTCATAAAGATACTGAAGTTTTGGCTTGGGCTAGCGCATTCGGCAGACACCTCAACCTTATTTAGGGAAAAAAATAACTTTGGGTTGAGATTAAAGAAACCATCGGAGCTCTATAAACATCTAAGAGTTTCCAAAACACATATTCTGGGAAAATCACGAGATGAGATTGTTACCTCACTTCCAAAAGACAGAAGTGTCCCAGAGCTCGAGTCAAGACTTAAGTTCCATAAACAATTTATGATAGGAGCACAATCAAGTAAAGTAGGGTTAGGATCAAAGAGGAAAGTTCAAGATATGGACATAATAAAATCTTTATACGGCAAGACGAGAATGATAGGTATAAGATGCACGCAATGGGGTTAGAAATGCAAAACGAGTGGCTAACTCTGGGAGAATTTTGTATCCCTTTAGCTTTAAAATGGCGCACCCTAATTCATGACTGGTCTCCAGCACTATTAAAATTCTACCTGAATGCGTTCCAAATGACTCTTCCAGATCAAAGTAATTTAGTGAGATGGGGTAAAGCTACCGATAAATCTTGCTACATCTGTAAAGAGGCAGTGGGGACAGCTAAAACATATGCTGGTAGGGTGTAGGGTACTCCTGGAAAGTGGTCAATACTCGCGGAGCCATTACTAGAAATTATACGTGAAGCCGTTAGTCTTTCAGTAGCAAGAGCACAGAGAAACATTACAACCAGCAAACGTTCAACAGAGTTTGTGAAAGAAGGTTCTGTTAAAAAACACACGCAAAAAGCTTTCTCAATATTAGATCCAGCTCCTGATTGGACTCTTTTGATGGACACGTATGAGAAACAGTATAAAATCCCTGAGGACATTGGTGTTTCGTCATCCAGACCTGATATTTTTCTTTATTCTCGAAACCTAAAACGCGTAGTACTGGTAGAACTTACAGTTCCGTGGGAGACTAATATACCTAAAAGTCATAGCTTCAAACTTAATAAATATTTCGAGCTTACTAACGAACTGACCAGGAATAGGTTTAGAGTAAATTCATACGCGGTAGAAGTAGGAGCGAGAGGTATAACAGCGAAATCTCTCTTTAGCTTGCTAAAAGATCTCGGCCTGTCTAGAACTATTACTAATACATTTCTAGAACGTACTTCAAAGGCGGCATTAGCAGAATCTTTTCGAATTTGGTTAGGTAGTGGGAGGAGCTCGGACAGTGAAGGTGAGCGTTAATGCATTTTAAAGGGGCCCCTTTAAACCTACACTTGGGTCGCAAGTCCCAAGCGCTGATCGGAGCTCCTCTTCCTACAACGCGATGGGCCCGGCACCCGCACGGTGAATCCATGGAATGCTAAGCAGTTTCTTCTCATAACATTGTAAGTGAGTGTTACG
Organism: Dione vanillae; assembly: GCA_037178615.1. NCBI lineage: Eukaryota > Metazoa > Arthropoda > Insecta > Lepidoptera > Nymphalidae > Dione > Dione vanillae. Next base: position 11,823 of record JAZFAU010000366.1, read on the forward strand.
AAAATGTAATGAACTCAGGACTTCGCTAACAGCGACAATTCGAGCATATTAACAAGTTTGTGAACAATATCCCCGGCATTTCGGCTAAATTTGAATTATGCTCGACAAGATACACACTTCTATATAACTTTGTATATGTTATTTATATGTTAATTCTATTGCATTATTTTTATAGATGTACTTACTACTAGTATGTAACAATTTTATGTTATAAAAGATAAAAAAGAGAACAAAAACAAATATAATATTTTTTTACTGAATTCGTGGTAATGAAAGATTACTTCTAAACTTAAAAAGCTAATTTATTTGTTTTTAGGAGATTTGCGGAATTTAAAAAATTGTGAAATTTAGTAGTTCAAATTAATAACTTATTTAAAATTAATAATAAACCTGACTCATCGATTATAGCTTACTGAGAAAGCAATCAATTTTCAAAAGCAATTTACTGTCCGCCTTCCAACACAAGAGTGACATCAAGAGCACGGTTGTGACATATAGTGACATAAGCTTGTTGTCTGGTTTACTATGTATGAGCGTAGCTACCATTAATTATTAATTATTGTCAGAACAATCCAAAAGTGAACAATTTAGTATAATTGTATTAGGTAAAGTAACTAGTTAACATATAGCAGAGTAGACAAGAGAAACAAGTTCATGTCCGTCCGTCTGTCACAGCCAATATTCTCTGAATCTACTAGACCGAATCAGGTGAAATTTGAACACAGATGTGTAACGTAAAAAATATTTTTTGAAATAAGGGTAATTTTCGGAGGTTAAAATAGGTAATTAAAAAATAAATTTGCGAACCTTACTGAGTCATATATAAAATGAAAGGGCTTGTATCAGGATCTCGAATATATTTTTTTTAATTTTTTAAACTAAATACTTTCGATGATATTCATGACAAAAGCCGATAATTGACCATTACTCCCCCCCCCTAATCTCCGAAACTACTGAGCCGAAAATTTTGAGAAAATTAATGAATATAGTTTATGGGTTGTAGATTGCAGGAAAAAATCTAAGGATTTCATAAATTGAAATTAAAATGGTAAATTCGATAAAAAATGTTTTTAGGGAAAAAACTTTTCATAGGAAATATTTCACTATATTGTGTACGTAACCCTTTCCACGCGAGTTCAACCCGCACTTGACCGGTTTTTTTAACTACAATTTTACACAACGCTTTATTTTCTTACCAAAAGAAAAATAAGGAATCAAATATTTCATCTATATCGTATATTTCTTGTTAAAATGAGTAATTTCTGTTCATGCAATTATTTTTCTGGCAGGTTGCCACAATTACAGTAGCGAATAATAGTTCTCGTTTTGGTCGAGTTATTTTGATACCACCACGCCGATAATATTATAAAACTAATTTAATTCTAAATGTTGTACTTTAAATAGCTGGAAAATATAAAGTAATTATATATACATTTATTTATTATGTAAATTCTGTAATTTACATCAGTACAAATCACAGTTGCAGATTTGTTACGACAGTTATGGAAAGTGTGTCCAAACAGCTGACTCTCGGCGTACAACATTAAAATAAACTTGATGTTATACAATTTGGGGATTGGCAATATATAATATATACAGATAAGAAAAAATTAAGGTATATTTTATTCCTCTTTTTATTTTGTGGTAGTAAAATATAAGCAGCCAATCGTAGGAACTGAAAGTATAAGTACATACTATGTGTCTTGTATGTAGCGTGAAAGTGGACTTGGAACGAATGACTGACTTTAATAAATACATTTAAAAAGTAAGTGCATAACGACGTCTGTCCTAAAAGTAACATTAATATACACTATTAAATATATTTCATGTTTTATATAATTTTAAATAAATCTGACAGAAGATATCTATAAAAATATTGAAACAAAATTTGTACTATTTCAATGAGATAGACGAATTTGTACGTATTAGTAAATATGTTGTTTGTAAATATGTTAACCCCAGCGATTATCTTAGACTTAAATGAAAAGTGACTGGCATCGTAAACTCTAAATTTATATAAAGTGCAGTGCCGTGCTGAATTTTGGCTCAATGCCTTAAAAAAGCTATAACTAAAATAAATATATACTTTTTTAGTAAATTTGAAAGAGTTTCATACGTCTGTCTCTTATAAAGGATTCATTAGTTTAAATCGTAGTGGTTTTTCATAGTGGGTGGAATCAATACTTAAAACCTTACCCTTTTAGACCTAATTGACTGATTATAGTTGTATTTGTCATATATGTAGTATATTTGAATGATTATTAGTATATTCGAATGATTATTATTTCATGAATATGTATGTGTATTTCATAAGTATGCTGTTATTTTAATTTTTTCGTTCACAAAAGTTTATTACCTCTCGCTACAACTTCCTCATAATATCTAGAAACTTTTAATATGTTGTCTTTAAGGGAAATATATGTAACAGGGGAAATGAAAGCTGAAAGTGGTTTAAGATACCAACTGATCGCGTGCTCTAAGAGATTACAATGTTGTACGTTGAAACATTATTTTCTATCGTTACTGTGTATTAACATATTTAAAAACAATATAATTCTTAAAGTTAAAATAATATATTTTAATTAAAGTTAACAAACTAAAGGTGTTCAATGGATTATTTAACTATTTATCAAATAGAAATAATTGAACGCTCATACCACCTCAAGTCCAACATTTACCTAAATGTTTTGCCAATTTATTTGATTATAAATTTAACTGAGTGAAAACAGTTTTTTATTTAAATATATTCTTATACTGTAATATTCCTATACTTATAAATTTTTTTAAACTGTATTAAATGTGTTTTATTTTAATTAAGGAGTTCAAATATAAAAAAGTACCCCAATTGGGTATAGAACCTTTAAATCTCGCTGGTCTTTATGTCACATATCCTAAAGATATTTCATTGCATTTTAAATGTTTAACTATTAATTTAGTTAAAACACACGTTAGCTACCTCCTACTTTATTTAGTTATTATTCCAAACAATTTTATAAAAAGGGGTTAGTTTTAGATCGATCGGCCTGTACTGGTAGGGAACTATCCTGAAGTACTGTTATTGAGTGATTTATGTAATTTCATGTAATTACGAGGAATCTATGTCCGAATATGGTCGAACTTGTGATCAATATGTGTTCTATTGTTTTCCATTTTAAATTAACTTTAACCACTTCTGAGTTTTTCCTAACACACATTAATGTGTCAAACTCGAGACTGAAATTACTAATTGAATGACATGTAAAATTGGTATTCTGACCACATATTAATCAACAACACATATCGTATGTCGTCGCTCTCAGTGCGTGTTATGATTATTGATTGACGGTGTCGGTGGTATACATAATCGTGATTAAAATGAAATATTTAATCATACTTACTCATCCGTATCGCTACTGACATAAACACATACTAACAAATTAGGTTTACGGTCTATTTACGTAAGCGATATTTGAATTGTACATATTTACATGATACTAAAATTTACGAAATATCTAACTCGACATATGAACATATTTTAAGTTTAAAAAAAATTGTTTCTTACTATACTTTTATAAGAAAAATATAGAAATAGTGTGACATAGTCATAAGTTTTTCAGCTATTCTTTAATAGAAATCCTTACCTACTTGGACTGAGCTCGATTTTATCTTATTCGTTTTGAGTACGCGTTTAATTATAAAGATCAAAACATGAAAACAAATATTTAAGTGATTTAACGTACATAATTATAACATAAGTATTAAAATATTCCATAAATATAAGAGAAATAGCTTTAACATTTATATTTTAATGAGACAATAGTAAAAAAATCAAAGTGCGAATTGTAATTTCTATCTCGTTGTTATTAGAATCATGTTTGTGAACCCACACAGTTGAGTGTTATGGCAGTTTAATAATTTAATTAACAAGCAAATCATAAATGCAAAGTGATAATAAAAGTTCACTTTCGTACCTACAGAGTACATAATCTGATTTTTACGAAGTCAGTAGCAACTTTATATTACGTACGATGGCATGAGAGTAGGTCTAACAAAATTCTCGCCAAGATTCAATGTTCTTTTCGCTCCCACTGAGATAAATGATTTAATTCCAGCATAATAGAAAGCAATTTGCTATACGTACATTATATCGTTAAAATTTTAATAAAAATGAAATCTGTACATATCATGTATCGGAACAATTTGATTTAAATGCACAGTCAAAAGTACGGTAGAATAAATATGTAAACTAAATGTAAATAAACGTGTTATAAATTCCAAAAAATACATTATTTCATCTTAACTGATTTCTTTGCAAAAAAGCTGAAAAGTGCATTATTTAATATTTAAAAAATGCTATAGCAACCTTTTTTGTAAATATGAGAAATATATCTATTATTTTATTATTAAAGTTAAGCTTGGCTACCAATTTTACATTTTATTTTAAAGACATTTCAACTTGTATAACGAATACACTTATTAGGTACTTCTTAAAAATAATGTAATATGTAAAATATATAAGAGTTAAAAAGAAAACGGATGTCTATATTGGATAATCTTGTTTCTATGCAACTTCGTTTTATTAAGCAATAGTAAAAAATGAATCACGATTCGTTTTCTTTATAAATAGCTCCTTGTTAATAATAATAATAAAGAAAAACTATAAATTTACTTTAAACGAAGCTTTCTAGGCAAAAAAGCGTCGTCAAAATTTATATTTTATTGCCTTTGCTGACTTTGTAACGATGGTAATGTTTAGTAAAAGTAATTTAAAAATATTACTAATCTATGAACTAGTAAGGAAAAAAATCACTTTGTGTTACTATATATAAGTTTAAACAAGCTTCTTAGAAACTATAAGCTTTTTGTGTTCCCTTTAATAAATAATAGTTTATATTCTAAAAAAGAACGATTATTTTCTAACACAAATTTTTTTCTAGTTAGTAAGCTCTTTGCGAGATTCATTATAATGCGGAATAAATACACATACTTCCATCTTATATATAGATTATATATATATATATATATATATATATATATATATATATATATATATATATATATATATATATATATATATATATATATATATATATATATATATATATATATATATATATATATATATATATATATATATATATATATATATATATATATATATATATATATATATATATATATATATATACATATATATATATATATATATATATATATATATATATATATACATATATATATATATATATATATATATATATATATATATATATATATATATACATATATATATATATATATATACATATATATATATATATACATATATATATATATATATATATATATATATATATATATATATATATATATATATATATATATATATATATATATATATATATATATATATATATATATATATATATATATATATATATATATATATATATATATATATATATATGTATATATATTATTTTTCTCCCTCACTTAGATGATAACTGTATCACACTAATGAGGACGTGTGTAGCTTCCTCGCGACTAATTACAAACATTTACATTGAGATATACTGTAATTTTTGACACTTATGAAATAAACTGAAATTTGTAGGTAAAATTTATTATTTATATAAATGCAACTATATTTGTTTTCTATTTTTATATATTCATTTTTTTGTTTAGTAAATATAATGTTAATCATTAAAATAACTAACAAGAAAGAAATATAAGATGAGATATGATAACTGATTTTGGCAAATTATAAATATTATAGGTTTATCAGAAGTCTGAAGAGAGGGAGAGGACACGATAACCCTCAAAACCGGTAACTGATTCTATTACCAGGAAGGTGACCAACAGTCTCAAAGTGGTGTCACGCTTATCGTCCACAAGTCCCTTGTAAGCAACGTGACTGCAATCGGTAGTGTATCGAGCAGGGTAGCTTACTTGATACTCAGAATATCTAAAAGATATTCGCTAAAGGTCACCCAGGTATATGCGCCGACCTCGGCACACCCTGATGACGAAGTGGAGGCATTTATGAAGAAATTAGCAAAGCCATACATGACTCCAAAATTTTAACGCAATCTGGGCAAAACAGGTGATGATGAGCTGAGAGTGGGGCAATTTGGATTTGGACATCGGAATACGAGGCTGGCCTATTTTCTGGAGAGAGAGGGATTCAAGGGCAAAGTCAGTTGACAAAGCTGTAAACGGAGGATGGCAGTATAACGTCGACAAAAACAGAGGTATTGAGGGATGTCGAAAGGTTCTACGGACAGCTGAGTGCGCTATTATAAGAAACTTTGATTAACTTTGTTTTAAGCATAAATTATGGCATAATTCAACTACAATACTCAAATTACTAAGCATTCAGGCAAAACGACCTTGTTGTTGGGTGTTGTTCTGTAAATTGATGAAGTATCACAACAAAAAGATATCATTTCTTGAGTAAGTTAAGTTTAAGTAAGTTAAGTTTAGTAAGTGAATGGGAGTAAGTTAAGTTCAGTTCTTGAGTAACTTAATTCTTAAAGAGTAAGTTAATTCTTAGAAACACAAACAAAATTAATTAGAATAGTTATTAAAGCATTTAAGCTTATTATGATCGTTATCATTTTTAAAAGTACCGGAGTAATGACTACTACATAGAATACAACTGTTTTTAAATAGCAATAATGATCATTGTAGTCTTAAATATGAGTAGGGGGCATAAGAGTAGAAAATAATTTAACTATTTTATATTAGTAGGTATAACTAGACACTGCACCACCAAGGACACGATCAAGATACTCACAGTCTCCTGCCAAAATACTATGTCGTTTGTGATCATACTTGTATTATTATATTTTAATAGGAATTTCTTTGTGGCAAACACGATGTTTGACCACAAACAAATTCACATGTATACGTGGGAGCGCATGGGAGAGAAAAGTATGATTGACTTATTCCTAGTGGATCAGCGGATTCGAAAACAAGTGATGGACACACGTGTGTTTAGGGGTGCCGACTTGGGAACGGACCACTATCTAGTAATTGCTAGATTTAGGGGTTTGTTCGTAGGATGGCGTAACCGCACAAGGTGTTCATACTTGGAATCGAATTATCGCATAAGAAGCTGGAAGCTTCAAGATCCACCGATCAGAGAGGAGTATACAGAAAGAGTTTCCAAAAAGCTAGACAGTTGTGAAACAGGAAATGAAAGCGTTGAAGTATGTTGGCAGAACCTTAGGAACTGCATGGTGGAAGCTGCGACAGAGGTATGTGGTACAATGAAAAGAGGCTTTAGTAAAAAGCGTGACGAATGGTGGGATGATGAAGTGAAAGATGCTGTAGAAAGAAAGAAGAAGGCATGGCAGGATTATAAAGCCTCGGGTAAGAATAAAAGTATGAGAGAGATTAAAAAGAAAGAGTACGAGCTGCAAAAGCACCAAACGAAAGCACTGATAAAGATGAAGCGTGAAATAAACGAGAGTAAAAGAGATGAAAGGTTGACGAGCAACTTCCGGGATAACACGAAGCTTTTCTGGCGAGAAGTTAGTGATTCACGGAGTTGTTCGTCAACCTTTAGAATGAAAGGGGTGCTTTCGAAGGACGGTGAGATATTCACAAACAGATCACACGTTTTGCAGCGATGGGCGGAATTCTATAAGGAGATGTATGAATGTGATGACGCTTCTGCCTCAAGTAACAGCGACAAGCCGAGTCTTGATGTATATATATTCTTTATTGCACATAAAAAAAATACAGATGAAATATGTAAACAAGTAAATTTCGTTGACAACGGTGGGCTTATTTCTAAAAGAAATCTCTTCCAGCCAACCAATGGAAGTGAATACATTTCAATAAGCGGGAATGAGTAGTGCACATAATTAAAATGTTTCAAATAAACAAAAGAAATATAAACATAAAATGAAATAAAATATAAATTAAATATATAATTAAGTATATATTTACAAATACAACAAATATATACATACATAAACCTACATACACACATACACACATACATACATACATACATACATACATACATATATAAATACATACTGTATATACACAAACATACATATTATGCAATATATACTTTTTTTTTATTCTTATAAAAAACAATAGTGCGAATATCAAACTGTCTATGACTTTAAATTAATTGTTCAGACAAGCAAGTAAATGATTTTTTAATTTGGATGTAAAGGACAAAATTGATGGACTTCTTTGGAAATCAGTATAAAAGAAGTTGAGAGTGCAATAAGAAGCTTGAAATGTGGTAAGTCAGCGGGAGCGGATGGAGTTACTGCCGAGATGATCAAATATGGTGGACCTCGCATCTTGGACTTGTTCTGGTTTCTGTGCAATTTGTGCTGGAAATCGGGGGAGGTCCCAGATGATTGGCAAAGTGCAGTCATCGTGCCTTTGTATAAAGGCAGGTTCACAGATAGACTGTGCAAGCTATAGGGCTATCAGTTTGATTAGCTTAGGTGGTAAAGTATATGCAAAAATTTTAGCGAGAAGAATGCAAGAAAGATCCGAAAGGCTACTGTGGGAGGCCCAAGGAGGTTTTAGACCTGGAAGAGGATGCATGGATCAGATCTTTTCCATCCGCATGATCACAGAGAAGTTTTTGTCTGTAAACCAAAAGGTTTTCTGTGCTTTTGTGGACTTGGAGAAGGCGTTTGACAGGGTTTTGAGAAAGAAATTGTGGGAGATACTACCCCGGTACAATGTGAGCGGACCCTTGCTGCAGGCTGTAAAGTCTCTTTATAGAGATCACTCAGCCTGTGTGCGAGTAGGAGCCGACATGTCGCCTCGGTTTGGCATCCAATCGGGTGTCAAACAGGGCTGCGCCATGTCGGCTTGGTTGTTCAATTTGTATTTGGATAGCTGTCTCCAAGGACTGAAAGAAAGTGATATGGGTGTAAAAGTGGGTGACTTGAAGGTAAATTGCTTGTTGTACGCAGATGATGCAGTGCTTATTGCATCATCAGAAAGCGAGTTGCAGGCATTGGTCACCATTCTGAAAGACGGGTGTGAAACTAATGGTCTAAGCCTGAATGCAAGTAAGACAAAGGTTCTGGTATTTGAAAGAGACGAGGAAAGGACAGATTGCAAGATTTTCGTGAATGGAAATTTATTAGAACAAGTGAATGAAGTAGTATACTTGGGAAGTATGTTAAGTAGAGATGGTAGATACGAAATGGATGTGGAAAGACGTGTTGCTGCCGGTAACAGAATGAACGGTGCCTTAGGTGCGTTGTTGAGACGGCAGAACGTCAGCGTCGCTGCACGTTTGGCCGTACACAATGCAGTTTTGGTTCCGACGCTGTTATATGGCAGTGAAACGTGGGTTTTAAAGAAGAAGAATGAAAGAAAGATGAATGCTGTGGAGATACAATCTCTTCGAAGGATATGCGGAGTCAGCTTAGCTGACCGAATTCGCAACAAAGAGGTACACAGGATGGTAGGTACCAGCGAGGATGTCACAGTAAGAATGAAGAAGAACGTGCTCAGGTGGTTTGGGCACGTCGAAAGAATGAGTGACGAAAGAATGGTAAAAAAGATATACGATGGAAAAGTGTGTGGTAAGAGAGGTAAGGGGAGACCTCGGTTGACTTTCGAAAACACAGTATCGAAGATACTGGAGGAAGGTCACGTAAAAAGCATGAGGACTCCCCGGAGAGCATGCATGAAGAGGTTAATGACGGACGAGGCGAAAGAGGTATGCAGGGACCGCAGCGTTTGGCGCTCCGTTCTCTCTGACTACCCCGCTAGGGATAGAGCGTGAAGATATGTATGTATGTATGTATGTACATAAGATTACCACGCAACCCGACCAATGCATGTATAATCCAATATTAATTTTAAGTACTCTCAAGTAAAGTTTCATATTAATTATATTGAAATTCCAATATCTATAAACAAAATCATTATTATTATACCTAAAAGTAATCCCCAAGGATACATGTTCCTAATGTATCGTTTACTAAAAATAAAATTGATATAAGCGCTATTCAGAAACAAGAGAAAATAAAATTATTTAGAGCTGACATCAATGAATTATTATTTACTGGACATTTAAATATGTTGTCGGAATTATGTACCCGCTTTACTAGAATATATGAAATTATTAATAGGAATTATCTTTATGATGAATCAAAAGTGACTACTGATAATGCTTTAATTTTAAATGTTTATAGTTAACCTTCATAAATATTTTATCGCTACTACTAGCCTCGACTGTCGTACGCTACGACGGTCGAGGCTTAGTGTCAAACGACACAGTTTGTGGGTTCGATTCCCACTCTGTCAAGTTGACAAAGCCTAGCGTTGTGTTCTGCGACTCAACAAACGTATGATATGGACACTTCACCTAACAATATCGAAAAGCAAAATTTTCGAGGCCATCGTGGCACAGTAAACATGGCCTAACTAATTGTGATGGTTGCTAGCTTAACATCACCTGATCGTAGAAATCTTAATAATCACACAAATGACATTTTTCTACGCCGATACTACAATCTGTTTGATAGTTTTTAATTCTGCCATTCGACGTGCGAAATGCCTTGATTCTAATATGTTAATATTCTCGCGGTCTGTACCTACTATATATACTAAAATGTCAAGTGATTTATGTAAATTTCATTATTCTACCCTGCTATGTGCGGGATAAAGAGTGAAGCTAAAAAAAAATTGTCAAGTTCTTATTCTAATCATAGTTTAAGTAAGAAAGGTGGTGTAGCGAGTCTACAGCGAGTGAATAAAGCTTTTAATGATGTTTGAAAAATATAATATACGCTTTTACATATAAATTGGCCTTACTAGTTACATTTGAGTTTTGCGGTACTTGATTTTTTTAATATAAAATATGACTATAATAAATAATATAAGATCAATAGTCATTACAGTACAGAAATAACTAATGTCTAATACCAAATCAGATAAATCAAATTCAAATTGTATTATAAGAATTTATTTAGTTATTATTTTATAAAACAAGCAAAGTGTGCAGAGAAAATGCAGGTAAAATACAATTTAATGGAATGCATTGTTTAGAAATCTTATTTATTGACGAAAGTGAGCGTAAAAAGTGGGTGATTGAAGGTTAAATTGCTTTGTAATCCACCACTATTAGCTTGATTTCCAGTGGGTGCGCCCCAGCGTTATTGTCCCGATAACTGTTTTGGGAACTGTTACGTACCGCCGTTAAAAATGAGAAAAGTTTGTTTAAAATGCTGATTATTTAATTTTATGTAACACCTTTTGGGGAAAATTTTTGGTTTTTTTTAATTGTGTTTTTTATTGGGTCATCGGACATTCCTTGGCATTCGATTTGCTAAAAAACTAATTTAGAAGATTTAAATTAATATCATTAGGGGAAATAAATATTTCAACAATATGAACATAAATTATTTTAGTTTAACCTAATACAAATGGTTGAGGAAGTCATTGAGTTCCGAAGGCGTCCCCGTGTTGAAGTTTGAAGCACATAATGACGGCACATTAATAACGGGATCCCAAAATACTTTAACATTAGAGGGAATATTCAGAAATTTAGTGTGAACTTGAGACAATTTATGGGATAAATTGCCTTAGTAAAAGCTCAGTTGAAATGTATTATAATTGGATTTTATGGGAAAATAAACATAACTAAAAACGTGGAATGGGAGGGAGGGCTTAGAGTATATTTCAAATACGCCTTTATATAACAGGAGGTGATTAGTTGGTGGGTGGGACTATATACCAAGTTATACAAAGTACCAAGTTATAAGCGTTACGTAAGTAAAGTGAAAATTACCTAACAACTCACATTTTCCACAAATAAAAACATTGGAAAGTTATTAGCACAAGTATAGGTAGCTGATATAGCGGAAAAGAAAATATCTTGTTAAAAATTCACAAATTAATATGTATCACTTGTATATATGTATTGTATTGCATGGTGTGCCGTGTAGTGTCCGGACTCCGAACAGGCACCACCCCCACTCTTCCCGTGGGTGTCGAAAATACCAGCAGCGTTTCCTGTGTATTTAATAAAACTCACTTGCGCTCCATACCCGTGCCAAGAGTGGCGAATAAGGCAATGACAGACGACCTAACGACAGGCTCCAGTCCCCGGCAGCTCCGCTAGTCTTGGGCTACGATAGGCCAGGTTAAAACAGTGGAACAGAGGGGGGTGTACAAAATCTCCGGCACAAGACACCGGGCACCAACGACGACTGGGCCCTGGTAACAAACAACGTGCGGCATTTGATGATGACGAGAAGAGGTCGACCTGGAAAGGGAAATAGAAAAGTTACAGTGGGATATTATTGGGGCTATCAGAAGGTCCGAAGAGGAGGGGAAGGACACGAAGCCCTCAAATCCGGTACTTGTCTATTACCGGGAGGGCGACAAAAGTCCCAAAGATGGGCCGTTTATCGTCCGCAAGTTGCAATCGATAGTGTGTCACGTAGTGTGTAGCTTTTTGATACTCAGACTATCTAAAAAGTTATCGAGGACGGTCATCCAGATATGTACGCCGGACCCTCGGCACACCCTGATGACAAAGTGGAGACCCTGTCTAAAGACATGGCAAAGCCTACATGACTCCAAACGCAGTGCACGTTGGGAGGGGGGACGTAATGCAAAACTGGGACAAAAAGCGGCGATGGATGAGCTGAGAGAGGGGCAATTCGATTTAGGCAGCGGAACCCAATGGGGACAAAAGATCGCCAACGTTTGGAGAGAGAAGGACGTGTACTGATCCTGCACAACTCGAGCTACCCAAGCATCGTAATCGAACGATAAGTATTTAAAACATAAAACGTAAGGAATATTTAGAATAGCCACCTACAGACATGTCAATGTAAATCCTTTTTATAGTTACAAAAAGTTCATTATGGTAGGAACATGTAGACATTTCAAATATCAGACAAAAGTACGATTTTAACCTCCCTTAATACTGACCTTTTCATCTTCCCAATTTAATAAGTAATTATGCATAATATATGTACTCATACATGTATGTTTTATATTTATATAATTTTAATACGGTATATTTTTTTAACACTAATTCTGGAATTTTCGGTTATAAAACGTAAACGTAACGTGCACTACTACGGTCCCATAAAATAAAGCTTGGATAAATTAAAGCAGTTATAAAAAATAAAAGTAAAAAGTGCGTCTTAGTAACAATGTAAATGACTATCATTGAAAAATTTAGACTATCATAAAAAACGGACCCTAAACATACACTTCAGGTCTGATATAAGAACATAATATAAAACACATTATATTACAAAAAGTAAATTTAAAAGTAAAGGAATATTACGAATTCATACGCCAGAAGCGTTTTGCGTCAGGATTTTTAGTTTCATATTTACCTATTACATAAAGTACATATATTATCTGACTTTACCTAACGGGCAAAAGCGGTGAGATACACACATTTGGATCTGATCCAGTTACTTACGGCTGTCGGCCGGTTACAATAGTGCGTGAAGAATGACGAAAATCACCCTCAAAGAAATACTTGGATCCTGAAACCTGTGGGAAAATCCCAAGGAGCCGGAATCTTTAGAATAAACAAGTTTCAAAAATTAGAAGTGGTCCCGAGAAATAAAAGCGCAATACACCCACACACACGCGAAGTAAAAAGAAAGTTACGAATATCGCGATATATGTCAATCCCCTTCTGATCGGTTGGGATGAAATTCGATCGAGGTCTGTATATTTGGTGTGTATGTTTTGGTGATTTCGTTCCCGTCTCGTCGACCCCTCAAAGCTTATTTATTTCAACACGGATTTTGTAGATGGTGTACAGTGAAAATATGTACTAGAGTGACACGAATTGGATAATATGTACGTTACCTTGACAAATATTAGCGTTCGAAGTATCGCGGTGATTATAAAGCCAAATGGTGGTAAAATGAGTAGCCGCAAAAATTTTCGACTATATTAGAAGGTACGCGCGGACGTTCAGTGACCGATAAATTATTCAGCGACATGCAATGGCTGATTGATAGTGCACTCTTTGAAAGCTGTTGCGGCCCGTAATGGCTAATGACCGCATGTTTGAATGTTATGATTATGATATTAGTATAGATAATCACTGAAAGCCGTCCATGCTGTGAAGTGAAACGCGTTCATCTTCGTGCAACGACTAAGCACAATGACAGGATATTGAAATATAAATTGATCGCTATATAATTGCTGCTGTGGTGCTGCCAGACAGTTACCCGATGCTCGGTAGGGAAAATAACACTCCAGCGAGAAGCTTTAGGCGATTCCGACGTTACTGATTGTGAAAAAGCTAATGAGAGGGAAGGCAACTTTACGCTATAATAAAAATATGGTTAGAAGGGGAATCGATTAGAATATTTTTTTTGTAATTTTACAAACATATTTTTGGAATAAACGAAATTTTAAAAAATTTGAAAATTGGTAAATATATTAAAAAATATATTAAAATATTAACAATGTAAATTTTGCTTTACTTGTATCTTCCTGTGCATTGAAATAATGAAGTCAACCTGTACGAGTCATGATTTAAAGTCACTCTATGCGCTTAGTTTTCGATATTTGAAACGAATAATTATTATTTATCGAGCAATGAAGTAGTACTTGCATAACACAGGTTTTATGACACAAATACAAAATCTATTCTATATATTACTTATTTTGAGAAAGATACAATTTTAGATTTTCCTCTTTTATATACTAAGTTCTCATATTTTTTAAACACTCGACAACTTAAAATTTCAAATCTTATTTTAATCATTTTTTTACAAACATAACCTCATATCGATGGATTGCATTGATATCAAAGCTATATTTTCTGTGCTGTAAAAGGTTATCAATTGTATTCATATAAATTTAGCTTGAGATCTTTAGTGATGTTTAAAGGAAGAACAACAAGGTCATCCGTCAAGTTTGGGTGCCGTTTTTTATTTTGAGGTTAGTTATTCCTAATAACATTTTGAAGTTTAAATAGCTAATTTACTTTAATAAAAATATTCCATATCATAAACAAAAAAATGTCGCAGTGTACTTGTAAGTTGATTGACTTACGACGGTAATGGTTCGGATCTCCATTCGCGGATAAGAAAATATATTAATTTCCCGTCACACTGGTGGACAATATAGTTAAAGGCGTATAAACGTTCAGTTCCATCGCCAAATACGCAGTTCTTTGATGGGGACTGAAAGTGACTACTTAGTGTCTGGGAAAATAGGTCTCCCTACCTACTTGTTATAAAAAATACGAGTTAAATAGATTAAAGCTAAGGAGACAAAGATATCAATTACATAGTCGATATAACAATTTATCGGGCTATACCAAATCAGCATATTAAGCAATATACAAATGCCATATTGGTAAAAATGAAACATGAAACATCGCCACTTCCATCTATATTAAACTTTCCAAATGAATTCGAAGTACTTGTGCCAAGGTGGCAAATGAAGCCTATTATCCGTAATTGCGGCACTAACAAGCTATTGAAATAATAAAATTGCGAGTTTAATATTTCATTTCGTTTTTTATTTTTATTTTTACTTTTTCAGTTTTAATATTACTAAAAATCTCGGCCGTCTAGAACTATTAAAAATTCAGTTCTAGAAACGCACTTCACACACAAGCGCGGGCATTGGTAAAAATCGTTTAAAAAATGTGGTTAGGTAGTGGGAGGAGCTAGGACAGTGAAGGTGAGCGTTATGCAATTTAAAGGGGCCCCTTTAACTCCCTTTGGGTCGCAACGTCCAAGCGCTGATCGGAGATCCTTTTCTACAGCGCTATGGGCCGGCATCCGCACGAGTGAATCCTGGAGAGCTAAGCAGTTTCTTCTTTCTAATTACACTTTGAATAGGGAATATATTGCAGGTTACATCAGAAATTCAACTATATATATATATATATTATTATATATATATTATATATCTAATATATATAGATATCTGAGTAATGATATATATATAATATATATATTATATAATATACCTATATATTCTATATATATATAATATATATATATATATAGTATATATATATATATATATATATATATATATATATATCCTATAGATTATATATAATATATATATATATTATATATATATTTATATCTAATAGATATATATAATATAATAATATATATATATCTATATATATATAATATATATATATATATATATATATCTATATATATATATATATATATATAATATATATATATATAAGTATAGATATATATAATGTTTAAAAAAAGAATATTGTATACAATGTAATACAATTTTTTTCAATCCAGTCTTAAACTTACATGATTTACTCCACTGTGTGCTTATGTTATCGGAAAAGGAATTAGCTCGTATCAGTAAGAAAATCACCCACATTAACAAAAGCAGGTATATTTATGTATCTATTTAAACGATAGCAGACGTAATTTTTCATCCAACCCGCATAAAAGGAACAAATGTGAGCACTTATATTTATTATTTATAATAATACGTAAATCCATTAAAAAATATTTCTAGTTGGAATTTCTGAACTAACAACAGAGAGTAGATTTAATATATGGAAAAGTTTATTTATCATGTAGAAAAAATTGCCTTACTTAAAACATCAAAAGAAATACCATATAATTACCATGGTAAAATCTCCATTGAAATAAATGTGTACAACGATCTATTATACTTATCATTCTCTAAGCGTTTCCATTTTTCTTCAGCACTATTTATTGTCAACGGCGTGACCACTTAAAACTCTTGTAATAAAAATACTAAAGAGTATACAGGTAGCAGCACCGGGGGACTAATAACTTGTATGATATAAAAATTCTTATTTTTATTGTCACGATGTATCTTTAATATCTTTTTAATAAGTACCTAACAAATATGGTTTAATTTTCAGACAACGATAATAATTAAATCAATAATTTAATTATTAAATAAAGCTGAGATTGTACGCAACTCAACTTATTGTACTCACTAAAATACTATTAAAATTTATAGTATAATATATATATATATATAAGATATTATATATCTATATTAGATATAATATGATATATATTACGATATATAATATATATATATATATAAACTAATGAATGACACCTTTATTCCTTCGTTTTTGGTTTTTGTGGGGTAAAAATTTTAGAGGCCAACGCGGTAAGCATGAAATTCAAGGACCTACAAAAGTTTGTGTATGTAGTGGGCAAAATGGATTGAAATCGACATGAAAAGATTTTGATTTTTTATTTGGGCATTGACTAAGTAAAAAAACAGAAGATACTAGAGACACTAGTCTGTTGAAATTTTGATTTTGTTTTGTTTTTTATCGTTTTAAGACCTAGAGTGACAGTGTTTAAAGGTAATTTTTGGGATCAAATCATTTTAAAATTTTGAGGGTCACGGTTGAGAGATAAGACAAATAAAAAAAATTTTAAATAAAATTTTTTGAAATAACACGGCATATCGGCGGAGCCCAAAAAAAGAGGTTCTCCACTGCATAAATTGGAGCCTTTTTCATTTATAAAAAACTAAAAAAGACTGTTATTGAGACTATAATGTTTATTGCAAATTCAAATCGTAATTGAAAGTTGCGAAGATACAGTGTCTAAGAGCCGTACTGTTTCACCTGCTCTTTAATATGTTATTGTGTCCTTTTTAGCTTAGTTAATATTCAATTACTTGTAATAAAATGCTAATCATATAATGAAAAGTTTTGCATGATCTATGTTTAAATACATTTTTATTTAATAAAAAACAATGAATAGGCGCCACATAAAAAGAGTAGTTTTTATAACGTATTTTGTAAAACGAATTACCGGAGATCCAGTTCATGTATACCAAGAATAATAAGGGTTACTTGTTGTGTAAATGATCTTATAATAATAGGATCCACGTAAAAACCCACTGTCAGAACTCTGTTGTAAAATTATAAAGTATTTGCTTGCGTATACCTTATCTTAGTTCATATTTGTCCCCCGAACAATCTGAAATCTATAAGGCTTAAAAATAATTATTATTTTTGGATATAAATTACGTGGTTGTATTGTTTCGTTCAATTAGAATATAAATAGCTCTAAAGTTACCATGGACAAGCTATTTAACAGTATAGGATAGTACACTTGGTAGCTACAAGTGGTAGCTGGTACAATGGAGTGCCATTCCGAGAGATATTAACCCTTTGGTTTGATAATTATATAATATGAGGAGATCCGAGATCTTTCGTACTTTTTAATTTATATTGTACCATTTATACAAAATCCTATTATAGATATATTTATATATTTGCCAATTTATTTTCATAAAATGTTTATCGTGGCTAAGTAAGTAAAGAAAAAATATAATAATATTACGTCAAGAGCAAAAGAGAAACATACGAGAACAAACAAGGGCATTAAGATAATTAGCTCCAGGGTTTCAGGCTGATTTTAACTCTACTTCTCTCAAGTAGTGAATGAGCAAGGTTCCGGTTCTTCCAGATTTATAAGCAATACGTAGTTATTTTGAACTGAAACGAACATCTGATATTTTGAAACAAAAAAGAAAAGACATTACAGGAACGTAATAATATACATTAGAAGAGTCCACAAATTAGAGGAAGATGTGAATTTGTCTTTTATAAATACACAGAAGGAAAAGCCGATGATTATCTGTGCAGGTCTTTATTGTTTCGTTACAAGTACATCTTTTTCTTCTCGATTTGATCTGAGTAAAAACATACAAAAAATTATTTGTATGAGCAATTTTAAATAATGTGTACTATTATTTAACTTAAATGCTTATGCACCAAGTTCATGGATTACGAAGTTTATAGGTGTGCTTAGTTAAAAAAAATAGAATTAAGTTGCCTTCTTTCCAAACTTGTTATGACTAAATCTCATCCTCTTGTAACGTTGAAAGAACAAGATTGTGGAAAACAGAAATAGAGCTATTACTTCTACAGACCTAAGACTCTGAGGAGTCTAGACTTGCACGAGTGTTTCACACCTGTGCAAAATTGGGAATGTGGTTACACATTAGTAAATGGTAACAAAAGTAAGCTACAATGATATCTGTTATGTCCATGTGGAAAGCTTTCCTGAGCAATTCTGAGAATTTCGTTTAAATCAGAAATGTGGGGGTGCTTCTGCCATTTAATCCCAAAAGCTAATTTTTCTAAAAAACTACACTTCTAAGAATTGCTTTAATAGATATTGTAATACATAGATATAATAGAGTATATATTGGAAGTACCGCGCTATCTCCCGTTCGAACAAACCATGAACCTTCCGCCATTCACATAAGACTTATAGTAAAACAGTCAGTACTATTGTGAGGTTCTTTGGAAACATGTTATTTTTTTTTAAATTGTGCACTTGTTTTTTTTTAAGTTTTGAGGTAAATATAGATTAAGAAGCATAGGCGTAGGTACTGGATGATTAAGTTTGTAATTTTTGTAGTTTCGTAGGTTCGATTCCCATCGGGAATGATAAAACTCGATCAGTCAATCCTTCGACACACGATGGATAAAGTATAAATTCCTCGGTTCCGACAGGTTCTACCGTTCCCCTGCGTAAACCTGCTATGAGCCAGATAAAAAAAAATAATAACCTCTGGGGAATTACGTTCGGCTCTAAAGAATACGGCTCTATGGTGAAAAATAACTTACGCTTTTGTGCGTGAAATTGGCTCCAGCGCCTTAAATCATCTAAATAGAAACAGGTCAATGAAAGATTTCCATACTCTATAAAAGATTCAGTCTTAAAAGCAGTGTCCTTTTATATGGGGCGGAGTATGAGTAAATATATAAAACTCGTATCTTTTAAATATTTACTGATTTAGTTGTAGCACCTATTGTAGGTGTATTGTCGTATCAGGGATTTATGATAAAAAGTGTAAGGTTATGTGCTTTGTCCCTCCCTAAAACTTTTACAGATTTATCTAAAAACGTTTTAACATGTTGCCTCAATGTTACAGTATAGCTAAGATATTGACGCGTGTTCGTAGAAGCTATTTGCGAAGTTGGCTAGTTGTAAATTAACAAACATTATTAGTACTTATTTATACTTGAAATATATCAGTGAGATCATCTATTTTTTTTTAAACAGGGGGGTTGGTTTTTTTTCTGAGATTGAGCGTAACTTTCCAAGACAACCTACTTTTCAGTTTATATTTATTACGTATAGATTGTAGTCTAGTAACAGATCACCTGTTAGAAAGTTCACTCCGTTATGATGAATGAATGGTGTGTAAAGGCCAAATAAGCAGAATGCGATGATGATCCCTACCTGCTATGTGTAAGATTTATACTATCAAAATAATGGTGTAGATTCTAAATGTAAAAAAAAAAAAAAAGATATTGTAAGTTACATAAATTTATTATAACTAATAATAAATTCAAATATGTATTTGGTTGGTTTGTGAGCTCGTTGCTAGGCCATGGTTTGGAATGTCATAGACCTTTTCACAGTAAAAATAAACAAATCACAATTAGATAAATTAATAAACACAAAATGCCATCGGCAATTCGATCTAGCCACTTGGATCGAATATCAGTCTGACCATCGCTAAGCGGCAATTGGTACGTTGCCACGTACATCAGTTTCAATAAAACCAGTCGGTGAAGCTACCTCTACGGGCAGGGGTTGATATATATATATATATATATATATATATATATATTATATATATATATATATATATTATCTATATTAATATATATATATATATATATATATATAATATATATATAGATTATTATATATATATATAAGATAGTATTATAGGATTATATATATATATATATATTATATATATATTATACATATTACATTATACATATACTATACATATACATATCCATTATTACATATACATATACTTATAACTATACATATACTTAGAAATAGACATAACATAGAACATATACATATACATATAACATATACATATACATATACATATAATATACTATATCATATACATATACATATACATATACATATACATATTACTAAATATAATATACATTATACAAATACATTATACCTTATACATATTACTAACATTACATATACATATAACATATACATATACAATACATATACATAACATATACCTATACTAACCATATACATATCATATACATATACAATACCATATTACATATACCATATACATTATACATCACTTATACCTATATACATCTACATATACAATATTACATATCATATACATATACATCTCACATTTTATACATATACATATAATATACATATAACATATACATTAACATCACATTACATATACATATTTGTCATTATACATAGCACATATACATATAAATATACATATAAAATATATATATATATAGATATATTATATATATATATATATATATATATATATATATATATATATTATATATATAATAGTATATTATATATAGATATTATATATATATATAATATATAATATATCTTATAGATATCTATATAATGATTATATTATTATATATATATATATATAATTTATATAGATATATTATATTATATATATATATTGATATATCTATGTATAGATATATATATATATATATATATCTATAATATAATAGTTGGATGTCGAAGACGGGAGGTCAAAAAACACAATTTGATTATCTGAAAAATAGAATTTTAATGGTAATTTTTTAATTCTTACAATATTATTGATTTTAAAATAAATTTCACATACATGATAGACAACTAAAATTAGAAAAATCGGAAAAATTAAAGGTTTTTAATTCAATAGATTACGACCGCCATTAGTAACGATCATGATTCATGGCTCTTTCTAACTAACCTTTAAATCTATGTCAGATGGCAACGTTACAAACTTTAAGGCGGCGTAACCTATATAATGTGTAAATAAATAATAGACCGCGTACACATATACAAAGCCTTACATCTCCCACCAAAAAATGTGCAAATTGACTGGGTTAAGGTTTGGATTATCAAACTGAGGAATGAGCTTTGTAACATGATTACAATCCCAAGGACTTTGTACTTCCCAGTGTTGATTTTGCATAGCGCGTTGATATCATTTCTGTATCTCAAAAGGACCAATCTAATTACCATTCCATTTTAGTCGGTTCAAATTTATTACAGTCATATATAGACCCCATATCACCTTTTTTGAAACTTGTAATACTATTCATTTTGTCAAAAATGATTGTTCAATTCATGGTTTTTTTTGACGGAAGAAATGCTGATTTTTCGGTTCTATCCAGTCTTCGGGTTCCATTTGTTTTCTTTTCAGGGTGTTGGTAGTAATCTGTTGGTTCATCCACTAATTAAGTAGTGAGCGAATAACCTGTCCACTGTGTGGGTTGTGAGTTAGAGGCGTTTACACCAATCCGCGCCCAGTTGTCCAAGATTATTTTTTTTCTTTGCTATTCACCGGTACCTAGGTCTATTCACAGCGTCTGGTTCAACTTTCTTGGACCAGTCGAAAAGGAGTATCCAAGCCGTAAAGATTAAAGTTAATAGAGAGTGATCTGTAAATACTTTTTAAATTCCTCCTGAATCAATGCGGATATTGATCTGAAAGTAATATCTCAACTTCATTGTAATTAATCACTGATCTATCAATTTTATATAGTCTTTGCTAGTTGTGGACTTTGAGACGAACTGTAAGCATCGCGTGGGTGAAAATGATCCATTAACAAGTGTAGGGATCTTTTGAAGACATTGTTACCACCAAATCCTCCTATAGTGTCTATGGACATAATTGGGAAAGGTTTTCGGCCGGTCCTAAACTGTGTGACATAAGTCCATACTTTATTTATACGTGTTTATTTTTTTTTTCTTTTCTTTTTTTGATACCAAACTTCACATTGACGGCGATCAACTTTATATTGTCCAGTAGGTTTGGTGCTGTGTAGAAAGGTTCTTAATTTTGATTCAATCTGATTTTACTCCTATATGACAGATGTGCTCGTTGCACTTGTTTTATTAATGTCTTACTATAGTCTTTCGGATAAAACTATTTTCTTTTCTTATGTTCCAATTGTAAATATTACCATTTTCTCTAATAAAAGTATGCTTGTCCTTTCATGTTTGTGTTTTTGTTCTGGGCATCTAGTTTCTTCAATCTTGACAATAGTTAGAGTTTCAAAATTATCTTCTTAATTTTATGGTTTAATTATACGGATTCGCTTAAACAGTCTGCTTCGGTGTTGTGTTCTACTGGTTGTATTTTTTACAAAATGGTAATTGTGATAAGTAATGAGTCATGTTATCCAGTTATCGTCTGTTTGTTCTTTATGTTTAGATTTGCGAGTGGCTTAGGTGTCCGTATAAATTGGAAATGAGTTCCCTAATCGCCAGTGTTGCCAGAATTTCAACGTCTTTATTGCTAGGCATTCTAAAAATATTCGCTTTCTTCTTTTTCGGCATTCATTCACCTTTTTTAAAAGTAGCCATCTGGTTTGATTTCACCCACACCTTGGCCCTTTGTTTGTTCAAAACTGCACCAATGCCTTTTATACTTGCATCAGTATTTATATAAAAGTTGGTGACTCTCGGTCAAAAAAATGGCTAAAATGGGGATGAACATAAATTGCTTTTTATTGTTTGGAAAGCTTTCACATACAGATGACCAAACGTAATTGTGTTTTTTCTAAGTAAATGTTGTGTAATGGAATCAGAGTTATTGACAGCATTAGGCAATAATTATTGTAAAAATACCTTAACCAGAAATTGTTCGTATTTGTTCTTGTTTTGCCGGTGCTGGGAAATTCTGCTATAGATTTGAGGTGTATCTTTTAAGGGTGTAATTTTTACTTTTATTAAAAATGCCCCAAGAACTTACGAATGTGCGCCAAATTTGCTTTTTGTTCAATTTTAGACGGACTTCCTTCTCGGCTTAGCATGCAACAGCTTCTGATAGATGGTCAAGGTTCATCGGAAAGTTTTAGAAAACACCCATTATGTCCTCTATATAATCAGTACATAATTAGACCAGGTTAGTTTTCTTATTATGATTATCAGGAATCCTTTGTTAAAGTGCCGGCGTATGTCTTCAAACCCGAAAGGCAAGCAACGGCCATTGGTAAACGACCTTATTGTGTGTGACAAACACGTCTTCGCTCTGCAGCTGATCCTCAGTGGTATTGACCAGATAAGCAGAATTAATAGCAAGCGTAGTAACATACCTACAGTTTATGTTTACCATAGATCCTCTATAATGAGGATGGTTGTGACATGTGGAACGATAATTTTTATTAGAGGTCTCTTGAAGTCGATACACAACTTGACCTCTTCCTCATCTGA
Source organism: Dione vanillae (assembly GCA_037178615.1). Lineage (NCBI taxonomy): Eukaryota > Metazoa > Arthropoda > Insecta > Lepidoptera > Nymphalidae > Dione > Dione vanillae. Next base: position 36,074 of record JAZFAU010000366.1, read on the forward strand.
TGGAATGATAATGTAACGGTGCTGCGAATGGGCTTAAGATTCTTCACTCAATTCATTTTGTAGCAATGACCAATTTGGTTTTCTCATTTCTTCTTCTATCCACCAAGGACACCTATTATGGTTTTTGGAGCAATAGTTGTTTACTTGAAATCAATCAAGCTTCATAGTTTTTCACCTGTCAAAACGTCCCAAATTTATCTTTTCGCAAATTATGCCCGTTTTCTGTTTATATCATCTAATAATTATTAATTTTTGTTATGGGGTCATCTTTCAAGTTAGTAGTATCGCAGTCAAATTTTTCACATCTATGCCCTCATTGGAAATTTATTCCCATAATTCGATAGTTGAGACTCTTGGTTTCAATTTCAAAATATTTATTTGCGTCTCTGATTGGACTGATATATTGATTTTCACTGGGTTGGCATCATTTTTATGAAGTTGGAGGTTTATATTCCTCACGTCATGGGGCAATCAAAAACATCGTTATTGATCCAAGTCCCAAAAAGCAATTCATGAGTGACATTTTTTCCCATTGCACTAAATGATTTATTCCTGTCTTCAATATTCAATATTCTTCCGTTTTACTTTTACTCAACCTATAGTTTCCCCACCACCCCCTTGTGTTGCCTTTGTTTTCAAGTTCTTTCTCTTTGCTTTTTTTCCTGTTCTCATTTCGGCTGTATCCCGTTCTCTTTGCCCAGGATCCTCCCTCCCCCGCCCATTTCCGTTTGTCCTATTCTAACTTATTTAACTGATCACCTTCAACATTAAGTGGTACTATGGGCAATGATTTGTGATTATTTTATGATCCATTGCTCTTGATGACCTGATCTCAGTATTAACTGATAAAAAAAAAAAAAAAAAAAAAAAAAAAAAAAAAAAAAAAAAAAAAAAAAAAAAAAAAAAAAAAAAAAAAAAAAAAAAAAAAAAAAAAAAAAAAAAAAAAAAAAAAAAAAAAAAAAAAAAAAAAAAAAAAAAAAAAAAAAAAAAAAAAAAAAAAAAAAAAAAAAAAAAAAAAAAAAAAAAAAAAAAAAAAAAAAAAAAAAAAAAAAAAAAAAAAAAAAAAAAAAAAAAAAAAAAAAAAAAAAAAAAAAAAAAAAAAAAAAAAAAAAAAAAAAAAAAAAAAAAAAAAAAAAAAAAAAAAAAAAAAAAAAAAAAAAAAAAAAAAAAAAAAAAAAAAAAAAAAAAAAAAAAAAAAAAAAAAAAAAAAAAAAAAAAAAAAAAAAAAAAAAAAAAAAAAAAGCGTACTTTGGCAGAGCGTTCACACCATCAATAACATCTCCTGATAGAATTCCCGCCCATCGCTGCAAACCGTGTGATCTTGTGAAATCTCAACCGCCTTCGACAGCACCCCTTTCATTCTAAAGGTTTACGAGACAACTCCGTGATCGAATCACTACTTCCTCGCCAGAAGCTTCGTGTTATTCCGGAAATATTGCTCGTCCACCCTTGCATCTCGTTTTAATAACTCTCGATTCTTTTCACGCTTCATCTTTTCAGTGCTTTTTCGTTTGGTGCGTTTGCCGCTCGACTCTTTCTTTTTAATCTCTCTCATACTTTTTAATTTCTTACGCCAGGCTTTATAATCCTCCAAGTCCTTCTGCTTTTCTTTCTTTCTACACGCTCTTTCACGTCATATTCATCATCCCAACCCCACCATCGTCACGCTTTTTACTAAAAGACTCTTTTCATTGTACCACTCCCTCTGTCGCAGCTCCCTCCCCGTGCAGTTCCAAATAGGTCTGCTAACATACTTCAAACGCTTTCATTTCCTGTTTCACAACTGTCTAGCTTTTTGGAAACTCTTTCTGTATAATTCCTCCTCTGATCGGTGGATCTTGAAGCTTCCAGCTTCTTATGCGATAATTCGATTCCAAGTATGAACACCTTGTGCGGTTACGCCATCCTACGAACAAACCCCTAAATCTAGCAATTACTAGATAGTGGTCCGTTCCCAAGGTCGGCACCTCTAAACACACATGTATCCATCACTTGTTTTCGAATCCGCTGATCCACTAGGAATAAGTCAATCATACTTTTCTCTCCCATGCGCTCCTATGTATACATGTGAATTTGTTTGTGGTCAAACATCGTGTTTGCCACAAACAAATTCCTATTAAAATATAATACTACAAGTATGATCACAAACGACATAGTATTTTGGCAGGAGACTGTGAGTATCTTGATCGTGTCCTTGGTGGTGCAGTGTCTAGTTATACCTACTAATATAAAATAGTTAAATTATTTCTACTCTTATGCCCCCTACTCATATTTAAGACTACAATGATCATTATTGCTATTTAAAAACAGTTGTATTCTATGTAGTAGTCATTACTCCGGTACTTTTAAAAATGATAACGATCATAATAAGCTTAAATGCTTTAATAACTATTCTAATTAATTTTGTTTGTGTTTCTAAGAATTAACTTACTCTTTAAGAATTAAGTTACTCAAGAACTGAACTTAACTTACTCCCATTCACTTACTAAACTTAACTTACTTAAACTTAACTTACTCAAGAAATGATATCTTTTTGTTGTGATACTTCATCAATTTACAGAACAACACCCAACAACAAGGTCGTTTTGCCTGAATGCTTAGTAATTTGAGTATTGTAGTTGAATTATGCCATAATTTATGCTTAAAACAAAGTTAATCAAAGTTTCTTATAATAGCGCACTCAGCTGGTCCGTAGAACCTTTCGACATCCCTCAATACCTCTGTTTTTGTCGACGTTATACTGCCATCCTCCGTTTACAGCTTTGTCAACTGACTTTTGCCCTTGAATCCCTCTCTCTCCAGAAAATAGGCCAGCCTCGTATTCCGATGTCCAAATCCAAATTGCCCCACTCTCAGCTCATCATCACCTGTTTTGCCCAGATTGCGTTAAAATTTTGGAGTCATGTATGGCTTTGCTAATTTCTTCATAAATGCCTCCACTTCGTCATCAGGGTGTGCCGAGGTCGGCGCATATACCTGGGTGACCTTTAGCGAATATCTTTTAGATATTCTGAGTATCAAGTAAGCTACCCTGCTCGATACACTACCGATTGCAGTCACGTTGCTTACAAGGGACTTGTGGACGATAAGCGTGACACCACTTTGAGACTGTTGGTCACCTTCCTGGTAATAGAATCAGTTACCGGTTTTGAGGGTTATCGTGTCCTCTCCCTCTCTTCAGACTTCTGATAAACTATAATATTTATAATTTGCCAAAATCAGTTATCATATCTCATCTTATATTTCTTTCTTGTTAGTTATTTTAATGATTAACATTATATTTACTAACAAAAAAATGAATATATAAAAATAGAAAACAAATATAGTTGCATTTATATAAATAATAAATTTTACCTACAAATTTCAGTTTATTTCATAAGTGTCAAAAATTACAGTATATTCAATGTAAATGTTTGTAATTAGTCGCGAGGAAGCTACACACGTCCTCATTAGTGTGATACAGTTATCATCTAAGTGAGGGAGAAAAATAATATATATACATATATATATTATATATATATATATATATATATATATATATATATATATATATATATATATATATATATATATATATATATATATATCTATATATATATATATATATATATATATATATATATATATATATATATATATATATGTATATATATATATATATATGATATATATATATATATATATGTATATATATATATATATATATATATATATATATATATATATATATATATGTATATATATATATATATATATATAATAGTATATATATATATATATATATATATATATATATATATATATATATATATATATATATATATATATATATATATATATATATATATATATATATATATATATATATATATATATATATATATATATTATATATATATATATATATATATATATATATATATATATATATATATATATATATATATATCTATATATAAGATGGAAGTATGTGTATTTATTCCGCATTATAATGAATCTCGCAAAGAGCTTACTAACTAGAAAAAAATTTGTGTTAGAAAATAATCGTTCTTTTTAGAATATAAACTATTATTTATTAAAGGGAACACAAAAAGCTTATAGTTTCTAAGAAGCTTGTTTAAACTTATATATAGTAACACAAAGTGATTTTTTTCCTTACTAGTTCATAGATTAGTAATATTTTTAAATTACTTTTACTAAACATTACCATCGTTACAAAGTCAGCAAAGGCAATAAAATATAAATTTGACGACGCTTTTTTGCCTAGAAAGCTTCGTTTAAAGTAAATTTATAGTTTTTCTTTATTATTATTATTAACAAGGAGCTATTTATAAAGAAAACGAATCGTGATTCATTTTTTACTATTGCTTAATAAAACGAAGTTGCATAGAAACAAGATTATCCAATATAGACATCCGTTTTCTTTTTAACTCTTATATATTTTACATATTACATTATTTTTAAGAAGTACCTAATAAGTGTATTCGTTATACAAGTTGAAATGTCTTTAAAATAAAATGTAAAATTGGTAGCCAAGCTTAACTTTAATAATAAAATAATAGATATATTTCTCATATTTACAAAAAGGTGCTATAGCATTTTTTAAATATTAAATAATGCACTTTCAGCTTTTTTGCAAAGAAATCAGTTAAGATGAAATAATGTATTTTTTGGAATTTATAACACGTTTATTTACATTTAGTTTACATATTTATTCTACCGTACTTTTGACTGTGCATTAAATCAAATTGTTCCGATACATGATATGTACAGATTTCATTTTATTAAAATTTTAACGATATAATGTACGTATAGCAAATTGCTTTCTATTATGCTGGAATTAAATCATTTATCTCAGTGGGAGCGAAAAGAACATTGAATCTTGGCGAGAATTTTGTTAGACCTACTCTCATGCCATCGTACGTAATATAAAGTTGCTACTGACTTCGTAAAAATCAGATTATGTACTCTGTAGGTACGAAGTGAACTTTTATTATCACTTTGCATTTATGATTTGCTTGTTAATTAAATTATTAAACTGCCATAACACTCAACTGTGTGGGTTCACAAACATGATTCTAATAACAACGAGATAGAAATTACAATTCGCACTTTGATTTTTTTACTATTGTCTCATTAAAATATAAATGTTAAAGCTATTTCTCTTATATTTATGGAATATTTTAATACTTATGTTATAATTATGTACGTTAAATCACTTAAATATTTGTTTTCATGTTTTGATCTTTATAATTAAACGCGTACTCAAAACGAATAAGATAAAATCGAGCTCAGTCCAAGTAGGTAAGGATTTCTATTAAAGAATAGCTGAAAAACTTATGACTATGTCACACTATTTCTATATTTTTCTTATAAAAGTATAGTAAGAAACAATTTTTTTTAAACTTAAAATATGTTCATATGTCGAGTTAGATATTTCGTAATTTTAGTATCATGTAAATATGTACAATTCAAATATCGCTTACGTAAATAGACCGTAAACCTAATTTGTTAGTATGTGTTTATGTCAGTAGCGATACGGATGAGTAAGTATGATTAAATATTTCATTTTAATCACGATTATGTATACCACCGACACCGTCAATCAATAATCATAACACGCACTGAGAGCGACGACATACGATATGTGTTGTTGATTAATATGTGGTCAGAATACCAATTTACATGTCATTCAATTAGTAATTTCAGTCTCGAGTTTGACACATTAATGTGTGTTAGGAAAAACTCAGAAGTGGTTAAAGTTAATTTAAAATGGAAAACAATAGAACACATATTGATCACAAGTTCGACCATATTCGGACATAGATTCCTCGTAATTACATGAAATTACATAAATCACTCAATAACAGTACTTCAGGATAGTTCCCTACCAGTACAGGCCGATCGATCTAAAACTAACCCCTTTTATAAAATTGTTTGGAATAATAACTAAATAAAGTAGGAGGTAGCTAACGTGTGTTTTAACTAAATTAATAGTTAAACATTTAAAATGCAATGAAATATCTTTAGGATATGTGACATAAAGACCAGCGAGATTTAAAGGTTCTATACCCAATTGGGGTACTTTTTTATATTTGAACTCCTTAATTAAAATAAAACACATTTAATACAGTTTAAAAAAATTTATAAGTATAGGAATATTACAGTATAAGAATATATTTAAATAAAAAACTGTTTTCACTCAGTTAAATTTATAATCAAATAAATTGGCAAAACATTTAGGTAAATGTTGGACTTGAGGTGGTATGAGCGTTCAATTATTTCTATTTGATAAATAGTTAAATAATCCATTGAACACCTTTAGTTTGTTAACTTTAATTAAAATATATTATTTTAACTTTAAGAATTATATTGTTTTTAAATATGTTAATACACAGTAACGATAGAAAATAATGTTTCAACGTACAACATTGTAATCTCTTAGAGCACGCGATCAGTTGGTATCTTAAACCACTTTCAGCTTTCATTTTCCCCTGTTACATATATTTCCCTTAAAGACAACATATTAAAAGTTTCTAGATATTATGAGGAAGTTGTAGCGAGAGGTAATAAACTTTTGTGAACGAAAAAATTAAAATAACAGCATACTTATGAAATACACATACATATTCATGAAATAATAATCATTCGAATATACTAATAATCATTCAAATATACTACATATATGACAAATACAACTATAATCAGTCAATTAGGTCTAAAAGGGTAAGGTTTTAAGTATTGATTCCACCCACTATGAAAAACCACTACGATTTAAACTAATGAATCCTTTATAAGAGACAGACGTATGAAACTCTTTCAAATTTACTAAAAAAGTATATATTTATTTTAGTTATAGCTTTTTAAGGCATTGAGCCAAAATTCAGCACGGCACTGCACTTATATAAATTTAGAGTTTACGATGCCAGTCACTTTTCATTTAAGTCTAAGATAATCGCTGGGGTTAACATATTTACAAACAACATATTTACTAATACGTACAAATTCGTCTATCTCATTGAAATAGTACAAATTTTGTTTCAATATTTTATAGATATCTTCTGTCAGATTTATTTAAAATTATATAAAACATGAAATATATTTAATAGTGTATATTAATGTTACTTTTAGGACAGACGTCGTTATGCACTTACTTTTTAAATGTATTTATTAAAGTCAGTCATTAGTTCCAAGTCGACTTTCACGCTACATACAAGACACATAGTATGTACTTATACTTTCAGTTCCTACGATTGGCTGCTTATATTTTACTACCACAAAATAAAAAGAGGAATAAAATATACCTTAATTTTTTCTTATCTGTATATATTATATATTGCCAATCCCCAAATTGTATAACATCAAGTTTATTTTAATGTTGTACGCCGAGAGTCAGCTGTTTGGACACACTTTCCATAACTGTCGTAACAAATCTGCAACTGTGATTTGTACTGATGTAAATTACAGAATTTACATAATAAATAAATGTATATATAATTACTTTATATTTTCCAGCTATTTAAAGTACAACATTTAGAATTAAATTAGTTTTATAATATTATCGGCGTGGTGGTATCAAAATAACTCGACCAAAACGAGAACTATTATTCGCTACTGTAATTGTGGCAACCTGCCAGAAAAATAATTGCATGAACAGAAATTACTCATTTTAACAAGAAATATACGATATAGATGAAATATTTGATTCCTTATTTTTCTTTTGGTAAGAAAATAAAGCGTTGTGTAAAATTGTAGTTAAAAAAACCGGTCAAGTGCGAGTTGAACTCGCGTGGAAAGGGTTCCGTACACAATATAGTGAAATATTTCCCCTGAAAAGTTTTTGCCCTAAAAACATTTTTTATCGAATTTACCATTTTAATTTCAATTTATGAAATCCTTATAGGTTTTCCTGCAATCTACAAGCCATAAACTATATTCAGTAATTTTCTCAAAATTTTCGGCTCAGTAGTTTCGGAGATTAGGGGGGGGAGTAATGGTCAATTATCGGCTTTTGTCATGAATATCATCGAAAGTATTTAGTTTAAAAAATTAAAAAAATATATTCGAGATCCTGATACAAGCCCTTTCATTTTATATATGACTCAGTAAGGTTCGCAAATTTATTTTTTTAATTACCTATTTTAACCTCCGAAAATTACCCTTATTTCAAAAAATATTTTTTACGTTACACATCTGTGTTCAAATTTCACCTGATTCGGTCTAGTAGATTCAGAGAATATTGGCTGTGACAGACGGACGGACATGAACTTGTTTCTCTTTGTCTACTCTGCTATATGTTAACTAGTTACTTTACCTAATACAATTATACTAAATTGTTCACTTTTGGATTGTTCTGACAATAATTAATAATTAATGGTAGCTACGCTCATACATAGTAAACCAGACAGCAAGCTTATGTCACTATATGTCACAACCGTGCTCTTGATGTCACTCTTGTGTTGGAAGGCGGACAGTAAATTGCTTTTGAAAATTGATTGCTTTCTCAGTAAGCTATAATCGATGAGTCAGGTTTATTATTAATTTTAAATAAGTTATTAATTTGAACTACTAAATTTCACAATTTTTTAAATTCCGCAAATCTCCTAAAAAACAAATAAATTAGCTTTTTAAGTTTAGAAGTAATCTTTCATTACCACGAATTCAGTAAAAAAATATTATATTTGTTTTTGTTCTCTTTTTTATCTTTTATAACATAAAATTGTTACATACTAGTAGTAAGTACATCTATAAAAATAATGCAATAGAATTAACATATAAATAACATATACAAAGTTATATAGAAGTGTGTATCTTGTCGAGCATAATTCAAATTTAGCCGAAATGCCGGGGATATTGTTCACAAACTTGTTAATATGCTCGAATTGTCGCTGTTAGCGAAGTCCTGAGTTCATTACATTTTCGTAACACTCACTTACAATGTTATGAGAAGAAACTGCTTAGCATTCCATGGATTCACCGTGCGGGTGCCGGGCCCATCGCGTTGTAGGAAGAGGAGCTCCGATCAGCGCTTGGGACTTGCGACCCAAGTGTAGGTTTAAAGGGGCCCCTTTAAAATGCATTAACGCTCACCTTCACTGTCCGAGCTCCTCCCACTACCTAACCAAATTCGAAAAGATTCTGCTAATGCCGCCTTTGAAGTACGTTCTAGAAATGTATTAGTAATAGTTCTAGACAGGCCGAGATCTTTTAGCAAGCTAAAGAGAGATTTCGCTGTTATACCTCTCGCTCCTACTTCTACCGCGTATGAATTTACTCTAAACCTATTCCTGGTCAGTTCGTTAGTAAGCTCGAAATATTTCTTAAGTTTGAAGCTATGACTTTTAGGTATATTAGTCTCCCACGGAACTGTAAGTTCTACCAGTACTACGCGTTTTAGGTTTCGAGAATAAAGAAAAATATCAGGTCTGGATGACGAAACACCAATGTCCTCAGGGATTTTATACTGTTTCTCATACGTGTCCATCAAAAGAGTCCAATCAGGAGCTGGATCTAATATTGAGAAAGGTTTTTGCGTGTGTTTTTTAACAGAACCTTCTTTCACAAACTCTGTTGAACGTTTGCTGGTTGTAATGTTTCTCTGTGCTCTTGCTACTGAAAGACTAACGGCTTCACGTATAATTTCTAGTAATGGCGCCGCGAGTATTGACCACTTTCCAGGAGTACCTTACACCCCACCAGCATATGTTTAGCTGTCCCCACTGCCTCTTTACAGATATAGCAAGATTTATCGGTAGCTTTACCCCATCTCACTAAATTACTTTGATCTGGAAGAGTCATTTGGAACGCATTCAGGTAGAATTTTATTAGTGCTGGAGACCAGTCATGAATTAGGGTGCGCCATTTTAAAGCTAAAGGGATACAAAATTCTCCCAGAGTTAGCCACTCGTTTTGCATTTCTAACCCCATTGCGTGCATCTTATACCTATCATTCTCGTCTTGCCGTATAAAAGATTTTATTATGTCCATATCTTGAACTTTCCTCTTTGATCCTAACCCCACTTTACTTGATTGTGCTCCTATCATAAATTGTTTATGGAACTTAAGTCTTCACTCGAGCTCTGGGACACTTCTGTCTTTTGGAAGTGAGGTAACAATCTCATCTCGTGATTTTCCCAGAATATGTGTTTTGGAAACTCTTAGATGTTTATAGAGCACCGATGGTTTCTTTAATCTCAACCCAAAGTTATTTTTTTCCCTAAATAAGGTTGAGGTGTCTGCCGAATGCGCTAGCCCAAGCCAAAACTTCAGTATCTTTATGACGCTTGCATCTAACTTAGCCAAGAGGGTTTTATTAAAATCATATACGAGGAAAGGCCAATTCAGACGTGATGTTAGAAAATTGTCGTATATCCAAACTTTTTTGACATTACTTATAGGTTGATGTTCTACCTTTTCAAGATCTGAAAAGGTAGAACATCAACCGCTTCGGAAACTATAGAAATGCTTTTACCATCTATTTTAAGTCCCGGATCGTATGAGGTATATTTAGTGTTTCGTCTACCCAGACATAAGCAGTGACACTTACTAGGTTTTGTCCTCATTCCCTTCGTCCACGCACAAAATTCTTCCACTTCATCCAATAGCAGCTGACATTGCTTTTGGATTCCTAGTAAGTATCGCGAGATCGTCCGCAAAAGCAAGAATGGATTCTGTGTATTTATTGTTTAACTTAAACCGATAACCCCATTTTCTCTCATGTTTAATTAAATTATCTATTAAAATATTTATGACGATATTAAATATTATTAGGGATAAACAACAACCCTGAAAAAGACCTACTCTATAGCTTAAAGGTTTTGAATTACCGTTTTTTGAGGTTATAACGAATTTTAATTTTGAATAGTATGACGCGATTATGTTGCTTACTATTGTAGGAAAGTTGTACCATTTTAAAGGAAACATCAATAGATCGTGTTGTACTGATCCGAACGCGTTTTCTAAATCTATCCAACATACCGTAATTTGCCTCTCACACTTTCTGGCGTCTTTTAAGCTTTCGGTTAACAAAGTATTATGCTCCAGGCATCCAGAAATTCCAGGTAGGAACCCTTTCTGGTAGTTCGGCCTGAAGTACCTATTGCTAATCATAAAATGGGTCATTTTCGTTTGAAATATTGAGAAAAAGATTTTAGACAAAGTATTCGTAAGAGCAATCGGCCTAGTATCCTTTGGATCTGTTACCCGGTCTTTTTTGGGAATGAGGACAAATATCGCTTCTCCAAATGACGTAGGTATTTGCTTTCTTGACCAGATTTTACCATATAAGTTGTGGAGGTGTTTACGAACAGATGAACATTTTTTGTAAACTATATAGGGGATACCATCAGGACCTGAAGCTGATTTAGATGGTTTCTTTTTGATTTGATTATTTATTTCCTCTAAAGTTGGTGGGTCAACTTGAAAGTCAACGTGAGGAATCTCAGGTCGTTGGTTGTTTGGCTCCATATATAGCCTTTCTTTATTAGGCACTTCGTACGTGATTTTATAATGTTCATAAGTTGCCTCATCGGTCAAGAGAAGCTTACCTCTATCTTCCTTAAAAATGTTTTTTGAGTACTCAAAAGGATTTTTATCGAAAGCAACCTCGTGTTTTGCCCGATCAAAATTTGTATGACGTTCCGCGATCTGTATCGATATACCCTGAATTAATTTCAAGGTTGACCGTAGCGCCCTAGACAATTGGTGACTAAGATAATTATCGCCTAGAGCTTTGGCCGCACGAAGATTCTTTTTTAGCTCTCTTTTTTTCCTCCTCAGTTTCGACTTGAACGCGTTTTCTTTGTTTTTACGAGCGTAATGATTTGAAGGTGGATATATTTCGTTGAAATAGTCATAAATAGTTTTTTGGAAAGTCTCTACATGCATGTCTAACTCCTGCTTCGAGCCCGGATGCTCTAACAGGACCGCTAATCGTTCGTCGTGTACTTTCCATGTCGATTGCTTTAAATTGGGAATGCTAAGACGTGTCCGGGTGGAAATGGACTCCTGATATTTTTCACTCAATGGCTCACCATGGGACATATGAGGGTCAACTCTATCCGCAGTGATAGTCGAAGAGCTTACCGACGACAGCCGTGCTTCAACACCATCATGTTTTTTAAGATGTTTAATATACCAGGCTCTTCTCTTATAATTTTTCCCGCACGTGGGGCATTTCAAGTCCGTATTCGCGCCGCTTTCGTTGTTTGTTCCAACCGGTGGACAGATCTTCCGCCCCCCCTCTCGGACTGTCCCAGGGGTATTTTTCTTTTTTGGACTTTTAGCTTTTAGGATTTTGGTCAAAGTTTTTAGAGGTTTTAGTCAAAGTTGAAAATTAAAGGGAATCTTTGCCACTTACATAAATATTATAAATTTAAGTATATATATATGGGCGCAAATCAATATACATTTTATGATTTCATTATTTCGGAAGTATTTAGTATTGAAATTAATATTTAACAATTCAAATCAGTAAAACCTATTTGTAATGTAAAGATCTTTATGTTGTTATTTCCGAATAATGGACAGAAATATCAGCTGTTAATTAAATAAGAAGGTCTAAATTATGTATAATTTCTTTACTCTGCATTAAATATCCCACGAGAATAAACACATTGGTATTACTTTGTTATGTTATTGTGAAAAATGGACTCTGAACAACGAAACCTTGACCTACCGCCGACATATATTTAATAGCAGATAAACTTTTATTAATAATTACTCTTTTGAGTGAGTCCAACGTAGTAAAGTGTGACAGTATCTGTAAATTGAATAGTTCAATTCTACATGAAATAACTATTTTTATTTCCCCGCTCTGATGTGACCAAGTGCGGCGTTGGGTTCTGCTATTTAATTTATAACTTGTAATAATATCAGTTATCGTTTTAAATTTGTAAAAGCAATATTTTTTTACATTGTATTGATTTTTACATAATTATTCTCGTTTTGTTGATAAACTTATTGGAAAGTTTTCATTGGAATTTGACATAGAAATATTTTAACGATTATTAAAATGTTTGTACCTGATATTTACAAATAAATGATAAAACGAATTGTAAAATTTAATTGTTTAAGAGATTTATTAAATATTTTTATGCTATAAAGTTGTTAATAACAAAACAAGTTGTATAAAGCATATAAGAGTTTCGACGCGACGAAGAACGCATGGGTCAGTGGTCAGAGCTGTTGCACGGTTCGCAACATTCAAACTTTATAATAACTAGCATAACGACATATACCACAGTAATTCTACTTTCCTTAACCGTACCATAAAATGTATGAAATTTCATGACAAATTTTACGAGTCATTGATTTTAAGTCACCCTATGAGCTCAAGTTTATCCATATTCCGAACGATTGGCCCTATATAGTGATAGGCGGTCGCTTGAATTGATGTCCTTTTAATATTATCTATAAATATCTCATTTTGTAAATATGAGTTATGTTTCCAAAAATATTATGTAAGATATTTCAAGTAGCTTATTTAATTACAAAAATTCGTGGGTAAGAGTTATTCTTATGTTATGTGTCAAAAAAATTTAGTGTATTTTAGTTTCAATATATGATAATGTTGCATGTTAAATAGGTAGGTATAGATATAAATTCAGATTCTCAGTTTAGTCATTTTCTATTATAAAAGAGTAAGAGTAGTGGTCATCTCTACCTACCCTGTTATAAAATGAGATATAGTATAAACTAAGGAGATTAAACGAATCAATTACAAAGTCCATATAGCTAATTTTATCGAAACATTCCAAAACCCAGAATTAACCCAGAATATTAAGCAATATGCAGATTGCCTATTTTCAATGCAATCGCATGAAACATCGCCACTTCCAATCTATATTAACTTTCCGAATGTATTTGATAGTACTGTGCCAAGTTAGCCACTCAGCCCTAGCTATTAAGCCACAAGTAATAAAAACAAGCTATGGAATATAAAATTTAAGAGGTGAACACTTCATTTTTTTTCACTTTTATTTTATTTCCAACTATACACGTTAAACACAAATAAATTACTTAATGCAAATTTTGAGTGGAAGTCTAATTCATAATTATTACATGTTCAAATTACGTTAGTTAAGGAAATTTTACTAATAAATTATAAAAGTAAATAAATAAATTAAAAAAAATCTTTCGTGGTTTAGACGAAACTCTGAAGCGTTCAGCTCCTGGTCAGGTTAGGTTTTATTTCAGGTCCTGGCTATATTATTAAACTATACTATATTGATGTATTGTCATCCAAGCTTCATATTGAAGAACTTATTAGAGTACAAGTGATTCAAACTCAGTTTCACAGATTTTTAATATCTTATAACAAATTTACTTAGTTTAACGTTTAAAAACGAATTATACATATTTTAATATGATTAATAAATTACAAACTGTCATATTTATAGCCTTTTCTAACGATGAAATTTAATAAAAACGCTTTATTGCTTAGGATGTTACAAACTTACATAAGCGATAAAAATTACAAATGCTTAAATTGGTATTATATGAAAACTTATCATTAAAAGCTACCTCTTAGAATTTTATAACTTACTGTGCTCTTAGTAAGTGCAAAAAGAATTTTTTATATGTTTCATTTAGAAATATTTATATGTAATGTATAGAGAAAATAAATGTAACTAAATTTAATACCTTTAAAAGACCTCACTTTTGCTATTAAATTTGTTAGTTGGATGTAAATTAACTACCGTTAAATATGAAGATCACATAATATACATGTTTTTCAAAATTTTGATAATACGAGCTTTAATCCTTTTCCGATAACGTGCTTCTACAGATTAAAGTCAATAACCGTTAAGCTTTAAGAGGAGATAAGAAAATTCAATTTGCATTTTATACAAATACTGAAGGTAATAAGAAAAATATATTTTTTTTTAAATCTATACTATAATTACTAAATTGATTATGTTTTTCGCTGACGTTTGTTTTGGTTGACACACGTGTTAGTGAGAGTTTTTATTAGGATAGTGTTTTTTCTTTCTATTTTACTATAGTGGAAATTGTTTTGTGTTATAAAAGGTTCCATTCTAACAAGGTGATTGTTTGTAGCGAGTATTTGTGTTGTTTTATTTAGGTTAGACTAGTTTAAGTAAGTTTAGGTTATTTTTTTTCATTATGGATCCTGACCCTCCACCTGATCCCCCTGATCCTGGTGGTAATAATTCCGAGTCTTCAGGAACACGTAAAAGACAAGGGGAAGCTTCATCCTCTAATAATGTAATTTGCGCAAAAAAGACAATTATAGATCCCAATACCGCGACGCCTTCTATCCAAAATTTATATGTTCACCCGTCCCTTACTGAAAGTCCGAAATCCTATATAGATTCCGATAAAGGCCCTTTCATTGTGTACGTGTCGAGGGAAATACCTGACCCAGCAGCTGGTACTTCTATAAGAGCAATTAAATTCGGCCAGTTCTTACACAGAAATAAGATTACAGGTATTACTAATGATGGAGTTAAGAATGTTGGTCGGAATAAGATCAGCGTTCAGTTCTCTTCTGCTACTGCAGCGAATATGTTTTTAAATAATCCTGTATTAAAATTATGTAAATATGTTGCGATTATTCCAACTTTCAATATTACTCGAATGGGTATAATTAGGGATGTTCCTGTGGATTTTTCTCTGGATGAACTAGTTGAGTCTTTGGTGTTTCCCTCTGGGTCTGGACTAGTACTGAAAGCAAGGAGATTAAATAGAAAGAATGTAAGTGAGGGAGTAACTACATGGATTCCGACACAGTCGGTTGTAGTTACTTTCCGTGGTCAGGAGTTGCCTGATAGGGTCTTTTCCTATCATTCCTCTCTTCTTGTTGAACCCTACAAATTCCCAACAATCCAATGCCTTAATTGCTGTCGTTTTGGACATGTAAAATCTCAGTGTAGATCTCAGCCAAGATGTTATAGGTGTTCCCAGTCACATACGGGTGATGCGTGTGACAAAACTAAAGAAAACTCAAATTGTCTTTATTGTGGTAGTAAACATTTTGCTACCGACAAGGATTGTCCTGAGTTTGCAAGGCAACAGTCAATAAAAGTTGTTATGTCACAGGAATGCATTTCCTACATAGAAGCAGCCTCCCGTTTCCCGTCTGTCCAACGTTCCTATGCAGATATTGCTAAGGAATTGTTCTCCCCTCCTATATACACAAATGTTATCCCCCATCAAAGGAAATCTAATACCACTCCTTTCACCAAGTCCTATCGCAAAACTGTTTTGCAATCTCCCCGTCCCCGCGCTCCTCTAGCAAAGGGATTTGATAGACAAGCTCATCAAGCCCTAGTTGGTAATTGCTCCTCTTCCCTTCCCAATGGTTGTGCACTCGGGCAGGGTGTTGATAATTCAACTGATTCTCGCAAGGATCTGTTAGTTGCTCTTACAGAAACCCTTGTAAGCATAATCTCAACCTGCGATGAACTTCCCTTACCGTCCAACGTTGCCCAAAACCTACTCAAGATATTCAAGATCCTTAATAATGGCTCCACTGAACTTCCTCCAGTGGAACAGTAAAAGTGTTCGGCCTAAAAAGCCTGAACTACTTCATATTGTTTCACTATATAATCCTGTTATTGTTGCCCTCTCGGAGACATGGCTGTTGCCTGATGACCGATTCAGGGTGTCAGGTTTCTCCTGTCTAAGGGAGGACAGGAATGATGGGTATGGAGGTAGTGCCATCCTTATCCGGCACTCCTCTCCTTATTCCCGTATCCCTCTCCCTCCTCACAGTCAACAGATTAATGCTGTTGCTGTGAGAGCCTTTAATATCTCCTTTCTTTCTGTTTATATTCCTCATCCTTCCTCTTCCCTTTTCCTTGAGCTAAAGTCTATTATTTCTTCGCTTCCTCTTCCTGTGTTGGTCCTGGGTGATTTTAACACCCATCACACTTTGTGGGGGTGTTATTACTGTGATGGATTCTCTCCTTCGTTGGTGGATATGATTGATGATGTTGATCTCTGCATCCTCAATGATGGTTCACCGACCCGTAGGGTTAATCTGAATCAGAATCCTAGGACTGCTATTGACCTTTCCTTGTCATCTCCTTCTCTTGCTTCCTTACTATCATGGTCCGTACTTCCTTCCACCTATGGTAGTGATCATTTCCCAATTCTTTTGTCGATTGATAATCGACTTCCTACCCCACTTAATACTCACCCGCTTCTAAAATTTAACTTAAAAAAAGCCAACTGGAATGAGTATGCTGACTCTGTGGATCGCATGTTGGATAGTCTTCCTGATTCTGTGAATTATGAGAATGTCATTCTTTGCTATGATCGGTTTGTCTCTGTCATTTTATCTGCAGCTGACTTACATATCCCCAAAAAACATTCCATTCAGAATCGGCTGCCTTCCAATCCCTGGTGGGATCAGGAATGCTCTGATTCTGTCAATCGGCGAACATCTGCTGAGGTGTCATACGCAGCCTGTATGACAATGGAAAATTATATTGATTTTAAACGAAGCGATGCTAATTTCAGGAAACTTATTTGGAAGAAGAAAAGAGTTGGGTGGGTTAATTTCTGTGAATCCCTTAATCCTCGCACTCCTTCCTCTGTTGTGTGGACAAATGTTAAGAGGTTTCGCCGATCTCTTAGCAGTATCCCTAGTCCTAATTCCAATAATCCGTCTAAATGGCTTAACGATTTTGCTGACAAATTGGCTCCTCCTTTCGTTCCGCCCTCTGATTTGTCCTTTGAGTTGCCGATTGAGTCTTCAGAGGAAATGGATGATCCCTTTTCTTTGGAAGAGCTCAAAAGCGTCTTAACGGATTTGAAAGACACTAGTCCAGGCGAAGATGGTGTCCCTTATTCATTCATAACAAAATTGAATGAAAAATCTAAACTTTATTTTTTAAATTTGATCAATATTATATTTCAATCAGGCAACATTCCCAGTTCATGGAAATCCCAGTTTGTTATCCCTATCCTTAAGCCTGGAAAATGCCCTTCTGATCCGGATTCCTATAGACCCATTGCGCTATCATCTACATTAGCAAAAATTACTGAACGGCTTTTGAAAAACCGTTTGGAATGGATATTGGAAAGCAGAAATATCTTAGCTCCCTCTCAGTTTGGCTTTAGAAAGGGGGTTAGTACGGTAGATAGTCTCAGTATTTTTACTACAGACATTCGACGAGCTTTTGCCAAAGGAGAGTATTTGGTGGGTGTTTTCCTAGATGTTGCATCTGCTTATGATAATGTCAATCTTCCGTTGCTCAGGCAGAAAATGCAACAGCTGAGTATTCCGATGAGGATGAGTCATTTCATTTGTAATTTGCTAACCGGTCGTACGGTATCTGTTAAACACCCGCTTCTTACTGTACCCTCCAGACTCGTCTGGAAAGGTCTTCCTCAGGGTTCCGCTCTTAGTCCTCTGTTATATAACATTTATACACATGACCTCGAATTAGCTGTTAACAATTTTTGTAACATCCTTCAATATGCTGATGACATCGTCCTTTATTACAGCTCAAATTCTGTACAGGACATAACTTTTCGCTTAAATTCTGCTTTGCACTATCTTGATCAGTGGTTGTTTAATCATGGCCTTGCACTATCCATTGCAAAGTGCCAAGTGGTGGTATTCTCTAAAAAGAGGAGTACTCCAAATTTTCATATAATGTATGATGGTACTCCTATTCAGGTAACGGATACTGCGAAATTTCTTGGCATAGTACTCGATAAACGACTGAACGGAATTGCGCACGCTGAATATCTCAGTAAAAAATGCGAAAAAGGCATTAACGCTTTAAGAGCTGTATCTGGTGTGTGGTGGGGTGCACACCCTTATACTCAAAAGCTTCTGTACGGTGCTCTTAGCCGTAGTCATATTGATTATGCTTTATTTGTTCTGGACCCATTCAACAAAGTAGCCACAGAAAAACTTAATCGTATTCAGTACAAATGCCTGCGCATTATCCTAGGAGCAATGAAGTCTACTCCTACCAACGCACTTCAAGTGGAATGTGTTGATCCCCCCTTGCCTATTCGTAGACAATTCCTTGCAGACCGATTTGTGGGTAAAATGCTGCAGCTTTCGTCCCATCCTCTGTGGTCTAAGCTAACTGAGCTAGCTGGCCTATTACCCCGTAATAAGCCTTTACCATACCTGCTTAATAGCTTCCTTAAGTTCACTAATCTTCCAAATCCTCTGTCACGTTTTCCATCTAATCCTTTGTATTGTACACCGTACAATGCATTGGTTTATTTTCCACATATCATCACAGATCTTGGCTTGACCAAGGGTGATCCGGGCACTAACACAAAATTTCTAGAGGCAGTAAATGAAAAATGGTTGAATTACTTACACATCTACACTGATGCTTCAAAGCTTTCAAAAGAAGGCTGTGTTGGTGCGGCTTGCTGGATTCCAAAATTCAAAATTATTTTACAATTCAAATGTCCCCCCGAGTCCTCAGTGTTTACAGGTGAGGCTGTTGCTTTATTAGAAGCAATCCTGTTCTCACAGTCCCATAACGTTAAACAAACTGTTATTTTTACTGACTCACTAAGCTGCTTAATGGCTATAAAGGGTAACCCGTTTCAAAGTAAATTAAGATCTTCAATTATTTTAAGGATTCGTGAAGAATTATACTCATGTCATCTCAAGGGTTTGGATATTACTCTGGTTTGGATCCCAGGCCATTCAGGAATCAGTGGGAACGAATCTGCAGACTCTTGTGCTAAATTAGCTATCCAGTGTGGTACCTTGGAACATTTTGTTAATTCGGCTCATGATCTGTTGTCTCTTGCAAGAACTCATTTGGATAAGTCCTGGTCTAAATACTGGGATACGTCAAAATCTCAGAAAGGAAAATATTACGCATTTCTTCAACCTGATATCCCAAAGCGTCCTTGGTTTTACTCTCAAAAATTTGCAAAACGGAAAGTTATTTCAACAATTTGTCGTTTACGCCTTGGACATGCATGTACACCTATTCATCTGGCCAAGATCAGGGTCAGGGACCATTCACTGTGTGAATGTGGCCTAGACGACGGTTCTCCTGCCCATATCCTTTTTTCTTGCCCCAAATTAGCTCGCCCCATTTATGATGTCCTCCCTCTTAAAGTCCCTCGCCCCCTTAATGTTCAATGTTTGTTAATGTTTGTGTTTAGTCCTTTGTGTAAATTTTTGTGTAAATATATTAAATATAACAATATTAGAGTATAAGCTAACACCCATGTAAATATATTGTTTATTACTAACCCCATTTATTATCTGTATATATTGTAGATATCTGTGATTTTGTTATAGGTGAAGGATTTAAACTGGATCTCTTTTAAACATGCATACTCCAACTGTGTAATGATATCTCTCTTTTTACCGTACATTCTCCTTTGTGTGTTCTCCATTCAACGTGACATTGGCGAAGTGAATTGTGCTCAACTGGCACACTCGAAATGCCATTAATAAAGAGAAGAAGAAGAAGTAAATTGATTATATTTTCCATGGAAACTGCCCACAAAAGCTGAATTTCGTGCTTTTTTAGTGTAAATAAAAAGGAAGGAGAAAGGTCTATGATTTCGTGAAGCACAATTTAATTAATTATTTATGTTATATATATATATATATATATATATATATATATATATATATATATATATATATATATATATATATATATATATATATATATATATATATATATATATATATATATATATATATATATATATATATATATATATATATATATATATATATATATATATATATATATATATATATATATATATATATATATATATATATATATATATATATATATACATAAATTTTTTTATGTATATATGTTATTTTTGACGATGAAAATCAATCAATTACTGTATTAAAAAAAAACTTAAATTGAGAGTAATATTAAGAGTTCCCATAATTAGTAATCAATGAAAATCAATTGCTGTCATAACTGCTAATGCTTCACACGTTATTCCATTACGTTAATATAATTATAGTTTGTATCGCTGATATTCCGATTTTATATTAAAATTTAACGCACCCGTGATTTTCATTCAGCGTCGGACATTTGAATAAATTAACTCGATTCTATTGCACGTGTCTAATGAAATATATAATAATGGAATATATTTTTATAGATGACTTGTGTATATTGCGGCGTCTAGCAAGCTTCACTGGTTAGGGAAATAAGCTTAAGTCGATATGATGTTGCGCAAAATTATAGTGTTTATATTATTAAAACTTAATATATATTTAACATACAAAAGATATACGAAGCTAAAGTAAGTGGTAAGGGAAGACCTCTGTTGACTTTCAAAAACACAGTATCAAAGATACTGTAGGTAGGTCACGTAAAAAACAAGAGGACTCCCCGGAGAGCTCGTATGAACAGGCTTATTACAGTGGACGAGGCGAAAGAGGTCCTGATACCTCTAGTAGCGTTTAGTGCTCCGTGCTGTCTTACTACCCCTTATTCCGAGGATAGAGCGTAAAGATATGTACGTATGAATGTAATATATATTTAACTATTGTATACTGTACCTAGACTTAGACTTTTTAAACATTTTTTAAATCTAATAAGAGAAAACCTGATTTAATTACTTTAATAGTTATATAACGTTTTATAAAAATAAAAACATGCAACTAAAACGGAAGATGAAAACTGCAGATAATGTCTCAGTCACAACGAACATATGTGTGTATCTGGTACCTTCCGGTATCTTATCGTGAAACCCTCGTCAAAATGACAGTCACAAACCTAACGCATGTGATACTTTTTACTATGTTTATATGTAGCTCTTGCTAATATATAGTAAAACATTTCAATAGTGACTTAATTCTTTTATTTTTCTTCGCATACAATGGGAAAAAATATGTATAATATATAAGGAAAAGGAAACTGCCATTTACAATCTGGGTACAATCACTTTATCAGATATTGGACACATCGTGATGTGGTTCTAGCTTATGTTTATTAATCAAATATTGAATAAGTTCATTGATTTTCGCGATTTTTATATATTTTAAATAAAACAATTTAACCAGATTTATCGCGTATATTAACATTATTTGGGAAACCCGACGTTTCGAACACTTTGCAGTAGTCCGTGGTCACGGGTAGACTGAGGTGGCATTCGTCTGTCATTTGATATAATTATTATATCAAACTACCGCCAACGGTTCCTGAATTGCCTCGAGTACTGCCCTGGATTCCTGCAGAATGAGCTGATTGTATCCTGCCCTCTGGTGTGGTGTGTTTGGGATTTTAAAGTTTTAATAAGTGGATCCCAAGTGGTAGAAAGCTTCCAACCGTCTCCTCTATTGAAATTAGGATGTTTATGTATTTCAATAGTCTCGCGGATCATTCTAGGAATATATTTATTTTCCCTAGCGAGTATATGAGGTTTATCAAATCTGATGTAATGGTTAGGCTTGTTCAAGGAGTGCTCACACACAGCTGACTTTAATACACGCCCATTCTTGACATCTGAGATGTGCTCTTTCACCCTAACACCGATGCTTTTCTTTGTTTGACCAATGTAAGATAAGCCACAGTCACAATCAAGTTTGTACACCTGCACACTGCAAGGGAATATTACATTTAACTGGTCTCAAGAATTGGCTCACTTTTTTGTTAGGCTTAAAAATAGTTTTAATTGAAGCTCTTCTTAAGATGTTGCCGATCTTGTCTGTAAATCCCTTTACAAATGGTAGGAGTGCTGGCTGTCTCTATACTGTGGGTGGCTTGGTGGTCTTCTTACAACGCTGGCGGGGAACTGGCAGGTTGTTCTGATGAAGGGCATCTTTCACCAGTCGAAGCTCCTCCCCTAGGTGTTCAGCGTCGCATAGGTGGTGGGCTCTCTGAAACAAAGATTTGCCAACGGTAGCTAACTGTGTAGGGTGATGGTGAGATTCACCATTGAGATATCTGTTAGTGTGAGTGGGTTTCCTATACACTGTGTGGCCTACTGTGCCATTGAGATTTTTTATAACTAAAACATCAAGGAAAGCCAAAGAATTATTTGCCTCTAATTCTATTGTAAATATAATATAGTCATTAATAGAATTAAGATGGTTTAGGAATATATTAATGTTGTCCGTAGGTAAAATGGTAAAAGTATCATCTACGTACCGCTTATATATTCTAGGTAGACAAGGTGCAGTGTTAAGAGCTATCTCCTCAAAGTCCTCCATGTATATGTCTGCTATTACTGGAGACACAGGGGAACCCATAGCAATGCTATCTACTTGTAAATAAAATACTTAATTGAACACTAGGTAACCAGATGTAAGGCAGTGTTCTAAAAGTTCAAGATATTCTATAGGCATATTGTATTCTTCTAGCTTTCTCTTGAAAATTCTGATGCAGTCCTTAATGGATATACTAGTAAACAGAGACTCGACATCAAAACTGACCATGGTTTCATTATTAGCTAACTTAAGGTCTTTCAGTCCGCTAACAAAATGGTAAGAATCCCTAACATAAGATGTTGAGTGGCCACGAAGTGGAGAAAGTACTTTCGCGATGTGTTGACCCAGTTTATACGTCGGCGTATCGATTTGGCTAACAATTGAACGAAAAGGTACATCTTTTTTGTGTATTTTTGGTAACCCATACAACTTTGGAGGTTTTACACAGCTAGGCACGAGAGATTTAACGTCAAGATTTAATTTTTTCGCGTATTTAGATATAAGTTCGGATGTTTTTTTAAGTATTTTTGTTGTAGGGTCTTTGTTAACAATTTTATAAGTTTTTTCATCCGATAGCAAAAGTGACATTTTATTATTGTACTCGTCCATGTCTAGTATAACCGTAGCGTTACCTTTATCGGCTTTGAGGATTGTTATTTCTTCGTTTTGCTGTAATTTCTTAAGAGCACGAAATTTATCACGAGAAAGATTAGATTTAGGTGGTTTACTACGGCGTAATATGGCAGATATATCCTGACGAATAGCCTCTGAATCTTCCTTCAAAATCTGGTTTTTATGTAAACAATCCTCAACGTTCGTTATTATTTCCTCAAAAGGTATTTTTACCGGCGCCGGCGCAAAATTAAAACCTTTACTTAAGATCTCAACAGTCGAATTATCGATACTTTGTTTTGACAGATTGACAACAGACGTTTGTGTTGCCAGTGTAGAAGTTACGGTGTTGCCATTTTTTAATTTTATTTTTGATTCGAGTTTTGCGTATTTTCGAATTTGTTTAATTTTATATTGATTATATTTATTTTGGGCACGTTTATTAGTAAAATCTACACATAGATGGAAATCTGTCTTTGAAAAACACGACCCGATACCATTGCATTGATTAATGGGTATACTAGTTAACAGAGACTCGACATCAAAACTGACCATGGTTTCATTATTAGCTAACTTAAGGTGTTTTAGTCCGCTAGCAACACACCAACACCCAGGGGAGGAGCTTCGACTGGTGAAAGATGCCTTTCATCAGAACAACCTGCCAGTTCGCCGCCAGCGTTGTAAGAAGACCACCAAGCCACCCACAGTAGAGAGACAGCCAGCACTCCTACCATTTGTAAAGGGAGTTACAGACAAGATCGGCAACATCTTAAGAAGAGCTTCAATTAAAACTATTTTTAAGCCTAACAAAAAAGTGAGCCAATTCTTGAGACCAGTTAAATGTAATATTCCCTTGCAGTGTGCAGGTGTATACAAACTTGATTGTGACTGTGGCTTATCTTACATTGTTCAAACAAAGAGAAGCATCGGTGTTAGGTGAAAGAGCACATCTCAGATGTCAAGAATGGGCGTGTATTAAAGTTAGCTGTGTGTGAGCACTCCTTGAACAAGCCTAACCATTACATCAGATTTGATAAACCTCATATACTCGCTAGGGAAAATAAATATATTCCTAGAATGATCCGCGAGGCTATTGAAATACAGAAACATCCTAATTTCAATAGAAAAGACGGTTGGAAGCTTTCTACCACTTGGGATCCACTTATAAAAATTTTAAAAACCCAAACACACCACACCAGAGGGCAGGATACACTCAGCTCAGTCTGCAGGAATCCAGCGCAGTACGCGAGGAAACTTAGGAACTGTTGGCGGTAGTTTGATATAATAATTATATCAAATGATAGACGAATGCCACCTCAGTCTACCCGTGACCACGGACTACTGCAAAGTGTTCGAAACGTCGGCTTTCCCAAATAATGTTAATAAACGCGATAAATCTGGTTAAATTGTTTCAAATATTGAAATTTCACAAACTTGGCTTAAGGAGTTGATTTACAGCTTCAGCGTATTATACGTCTAAGATATAGCATACATAGGTATATATTTTTTTGCTTTCAATGATGAAACAGTGTTATAACAATAAATGACTATTTCATGTGGTAGGTAAATATAAATTTTAAATGGAAAACAATTTTAATTACATTTTAGCAACGTGAAGCATATATGTTTGCCTTGAAAAGGAGGAGTACTTTAATATATAGTTATATTAATATAGACATATTAAATTCTCTCATAAATTCTCAAAATTAAAATATTTTGGGATGCCGTTAATATACCCGTCATAATGTGCCCTTCATATTATAACTCGTAACTACATGACGCTTTTAAACCATCACAAACTAATTTCTCAATTATTTAATTTGGTAATTATTGATATAATTATTCTCTCTAAGATTTAAAAAAGTTAAAAGCTTCGAAATTAGTCGTAAATAAAATAATATGAAAATATATGAGAGTAAAAAAAGTTTAAAACGTAGCTTTCTCACAATAGATTAAAATGTAACTTTCTTACTTTGAACGGCGACGAACAATGCCGTTAACATCAAAATATCTGAAAACACAGATAGGCTATAACGCTGTGCGGAGTCGTGTTGAGTGCTAAAAGTTGTTAATCGCATGAGCTCAGTGCATAAGTATATAGAGAATAACATTAAATTTTGTTTAGCGAAATATGAAATTTATGAATAATACTATAAATTTTATTTAAAATAAAATAAACTGTCTTTACGTTGCATAGTTGCTGTTTTATGAAATAATGACATGTAAGCAAGTTGAAAAATAAAATAGTAAATATAAACAGTATGTACAATTATATAATATATCTAATGATATTACACCAGTGCTGATCGTAAACCTATATTGGTAATAAAAAAAAATCTTATAAATAATTAAAAATCAATTGCCGCATCATTTTCTACAATTTCTGAAAATGAATAATACGCTGATAACAGTTAATAAGTCATACTCTAATACACACATATATTTACTACTTGCAACCATGCTACATCTTGTGTTGTATAAGAAAAAATCAATTTCCACGTTATTTAAAGCATTTTCGTACAGGACACACCTGTAACAATAGAGTCGAGAGGAATGTCAATGGTTTCACATAAAGAAATATTCGATACAGGCAGCAATAACGGATCTTTTATCCTCAGGCATGGAAATAGTGCGTGGTGACGAAGCCGGTGCTTTGTAGCGTCCGGAGCGCAACAAATATTTTGGTTTTATTCGCTCTTTAGTCTAAATTTGTTTACTGACAAAAGATTTTTACGCAGTAAATTGGTATATGGAATTTTTATTTGTAATTAACTAATAAGTCATAGAAACAAGAATATCAATTTCGCTAATGAAAAAACAGCTAATGAAAATTTTTAATATATAAAATGATATTTTTTTACCGTACATTTACGTACGTCCTTTGTGTGTTTTCCATTGAACGTGACATTGGCGAAGTGAATTGTGCTTAACTGGCACCCTCGAAACGCCATAATTAAAGAGAAGAAGAAGAAGAATGTGTAAAATTTAAGCTTATTCTAATATGTATTTGTTGCTTATTATTTGTAGATCTTTTTTCCAATTCGCAGAACCTTCCCCTGATTTTTTTCCATTCGGCTCTATCTAAGCCATTTGAATATTTACCTGCAAACTTTTCGATGTCAACTATTGTACAAATAGCCCTTATCGATAAGCACTGTTTATTATCTTATTTCAATGAACAAATTTCACTATTATTTGCAATATACAGTGAAGTAAATGTTAGTAGAATATACGAGGATAGGAATCGTTTGCAAGCTTGTTTATATTCTCAAATGAATCCAAACTGCCAGTGCTGTTGGAGTTCTGACTGCACTTTCGTAACGCGCTATTATAAAATAGACATAGTGATCTCTGTTGCTCGTTGGCCTTTAAGACTGTATATTAAAAAGCTGCGATACTACATTTATAGTAATTAACTTTTGTCAAAATGCTTTCGCCACATGTCGTATGTATGGCAGTAAATGTAAACATAATTTATGTTGAGTAGCGTTGCTCAACGCTGCAATAAATTTTGCATATAAATTAAAAAATCATTCTTTCGATTGCGGAATTAAGTCGCAAATATCGTGTTCTATATAATATTTTATAAGATATGTATCATTTTAAACGACAATTTTAAAAAAAAATCAAATTAAATGCAATATAGCGATGACGATGAGTGTTTTATAATATGACTCAGCTTTATACAGAAAGTTTTCAACATTCATTACGAAAATACACATATAATTGTCAGAACTCTTTCTCTCACAGAGTTAACTCTTTGTATTTTTTTGCTCTTTAGAAAAATAAAAGAAATATTAAAAGGCAAAGGCAAAACTTCGTTCTCGTATACTATTTCACTTGTTTTATAGAATAATATTTTAGTACCAACTTTCTGTTTACATTTTAATAGCAGATACAATAAACAAATATCAATATGGCTTATAACATAAATTATAAAATTATGTATCAAAATCCTGAAAACATCTAAGATTGACTTACTCTGTATAGCCTTGCTCGGGCTATTGGACCCAAGGCATGATCGTCACGCAGTGTTCTTAGGCTGAGACGCCCTCGTCTACGTGAACCTATAGTACTGAGAAACATTTGTTACAAAATGTTTTAATATACATTTTACAATAACAAATACAGAAATTATCTTTACATAAATTTAATGATTGCTAACGTATTTTTCCATCTCTTTACTTTATTTCAATTTCTGGGATTTTAGACTAAGAGCTATCTCGTATTTATTAAAACATATATTTTTAAATACAATTTATTTAATACATTTATAATTTAATTTCTTCGCACTTTATACTTTCATTTAATTTCTTTCTACATCCAAATGAAAATGAATTTGGAACACTTTGATTAAATAGCAATATATGGAAAATATTAATTATAGAAGAAAAAGTAAGAATAATTAATTAATTATGGAAGTAAACTTAAAGAAAACTTATAGAAGTAAACTTTCGACTTGTTGTACTAAAATCAAATCTATTTCTATCTATAATTCTGTTCGTATAATATAATATTTATCAAATAATATATTAATGCAACAAATATTATGTGTAATCTTAATTGGAATACTATTATTATCACTGGCCAGAATTCTTTATTTAAAACAGTTTGTTGTCGTAAATGATCACAATATACAAACTTTTTTATAATACAAACCAATATTTAAATTTTATATTTGTTAAAATTGCATCGAAACTAGCTCGCATCTGCGGCTTCGTCCCCGTAATCACATGAAAACAACTAAGAGTTGTGCACTACATAAGTATCGTCGTAAGTCTAAAATTTCTGATACCTGGACGCTGAAATAACCGTCATTTTTCTAAATAAATGTTCCGCAGCCTTTTGTATGTCTTCATCTTGCATTAAGCTCACCATAGCTTTCTCGTTTCATAATTATTGAATCTGTTGAGCCACTTTCATCTTCTAGTCCAATATTCACACATCATGTAATATTTAATTTTAGTTTAGGTTCACAGAAATTATCCTTATAATTAATACTTTCATTAGTAACATTATAACATTATAATACTTAAAAGGCTACGTTTTTATAGCCTACGTAATTAAATTTGAGAAGTACAACTGGTAATTTATAAAAAAATATATTTCAAAATCGTATTTTGCTAAAAACATAAAAAATTGTTAATTAATAGACAAGATATGAACCAAAAAAAATATTAAAGACTCACGAACCAGAAAATGTGAAACAAAACACAAATTAGTAATTAATCTTCTAAGTTTAATGTACTTTGAAATAAAAGGGAACATAAACGACACTAACGACTACAGCAATAAACATGAAGCCTACATTTTATGATATTCTAGTTGTAATCTCACATGTGGCTTCGTATAAGTAAATGTACAATTGTAGAATTTATGAGACATAGTGTATGTACTTGATGCCGTTATTACTTCCGTTTGAACTGAAATATCTTAAATAAAACTAACTTATATATATAACCTATACGTACTACAGAATGTGAAAGTCCATTGACAAAGTTTTTGCACTTCTGAATGCTTTAATACATTACTCGTATTCTTTTAAAAACTTCATATATATTTAACACATATTTAAGTTTTAGCGTAGCTTTCCATAAAAATGAGTTACATATTTTTTCTCCAAAGGACACAAATTTCTGTTGACATAATTGGTCTTGACATCGACAAAGGACAGGGTGGGGAAGGAGATACAATGTGTCTCATCCCCTGAGAGTAAAATGAGCATTAATGGCTGCTCAGAAAGAGGTACATAGGACGGTCATGGACGCCGAGGCGCGGAAGTGAGCCTTGTGAGATATCGCATGTATTTGTCTTTATTTATAACTTTGTATGCATGGTACCTTACTTGTTGATTAATTCAAATAACCAATTAATTATTATTTCTATTTATGAATTCCACTTACTTATACAAAGTCGCAAGTATAGTATATATTTTTCTACGTGTTATATAAAACAAATTAAAGATTATATTCTTTTTTTCTTTTAAAATTCAAGATTATATTCTTTTTTTTGCCAATATGATTTGCTTATCCTGTCGACTCTATTCGTATATCGATGTACCGTATTAAAGAAAGAAAACACATCTGAATATCCAAACAATTTGCCAGGAACTAGACTCCTATTATCAACGTAGCTCGTGTTTCAGGTCGACTAACCGCTTTCGATTTTACAAGCTTTAACAATATTAGAAATTTATCAAATTAGTATATCTGAAAAAGATTTATTACTTTATATTAAAAATGAGATTATTTTTAATATAAAGTAATAAATCTTTTTCAGATATACTAATTTGATAAATTTCTAATATTGTATTAAATTATTTTGTTTACTAAAGTAATCAAAATAATCTTATTTTTTAAGCAATATTTATTAAAATTTAAAATAAAATAAATATTATAAAAGGATGAAAATATTTTTAAAATTAACAAATTTCTTAAATTGATGGCATTTATCTAAATTAAATTTTGAAATTACACTTAAATGCTCTTTTACATTTTTACTGAAAACTCTTTAGTCGTAAAATATATAACCGAAGTAGACTTTATTACTTTAATTTTTTCTAAATATGCATGTTACGATAGTATGAAAAATACAAAAATGTAAATACCGATCACATCTAAGGCAGCTTGGGCAACAATTTCATTTTTCTTTTTAAATCTGTCTTTAATTGGTAACATGTTGGTTGGGATCCGTGTGATTTGTTATATAGCAAACATTGTCGCCTCAAGACTTTTTGCTGTGTCACGTTTTTCATATTATTGTCTTAGCGGTGAGTTTTATGATGACGTTGTAGGTTTAATTTTCTTTATTTTCGTGTTTTTGACAGTCTTGCAATAGCAGTCGTCTTAGGTTCCCTAACGGCGTACATAGATCTACATTCTCGTAATAGAGACTATATTAACATATGCGCTGTTGTTATGAAAACGTTTAAAATAACTTTTTAGAGCCCATGTGGATAGAAAACATAATATAAAAGTCAAACCTTAATATGGAAAATACAATCATGATTTTCTAAAATAAAATGTCAAAGAAAAATACTTTATGCTTCGTTTACTAAAAAAAAATATTGTAAAAAGAAAATGTTCCTTGCAAGTAAATGAGTGAGTCTATAAAAATACTCAACTAAGCAATCCATTCAGTATTATTGTCATATATTACATAAATTGTATATAAGTATTTTTTCTATAGTAAAAAAACATTAAAAATAGTTCATAGTGCTGTGTTTTCTAAACACAAATTTTTATATGAAGTTTAAAATATGTTTCAATGAGTTGACTTAAGAGAGGTATATTATATGAGATTTTTTTTATTATTAAAATTACTATACTCTAGTTTTTTATTTCAAGTTTAAAAAACATGTATTTAACCTTTTTAAATAAATAAATAGCTTCACGTTTTATCCCGCATATTGCAGGGTAGGCAGAGGGAACTGCAGGAACAATATGAACCTAGTGTTAAGACACTCCGTTGCTTAGTCCCTGCTGTTTTCGTCCCCCCCCCCCCCCCCCTTTCCGCATTTTTCGAGGCATTGCATGTTAAGTGGCGGAACTCAACGCCGCGCTTTTTAATTATATTAATTTAATATCAATAAAAGTTTTAGTTCAAACTGCTATAAATATGCACTTGTCGTTTTTCAATGTTTGCGAATCACTTATACACTACGTCCTGCAGTTTCTTTGAGCCCAATTTGTTTGCAGATTTAAGTCTTCCATCCTTACAAATCGCCTTGAATAATATTTGACATGCGCCATTTGCTCCAAATACTTAGAAGCCATTACACGGGATATATGTTCGTTCATATGCTTTTTCGCATAGAATATTTCTTGTATCGTAAATATAAAAATTGCAGTGAAAATTTTAATTTACTTTAGAAAGAAATTATATTCGTATGAACATTTCTCCTTTATACTTTGCATTTATACGTACTTTTATTTCTTCAATATTAGGTAAACATTTCTAATATTTCTAACTTAATTGGATATTCAATGATTTTAATACACTTCGTAACTGGAAATACGTATTTCTATGCCCCCGGCGTTGAGTTCCGCCACACGCAATTGTTCGAAAATTGTATGGAAAGAAGAGAACAGAGAGCAGGTACTGAATGCAAATTCTGTATTTCTTTCTTATTTCGTTAACCATGAATGAGCTCGGGTCCTGTATACAACAGTGTCTTATTATTTACACATAAGCACTCCATAAGATGTAAGTTAACGGTTTCTTTAACTTCAATAATAAATCATTGTAAATTACATTTAATAGTAACATTATTGTCAAACATTTACATATTACATTGCTTATGTATGTACTATTAAATATATTTTATTAATTAGAGCACTCTTCATAAGTCATATACCAGCAGTGCATATAGCATCCGCCAAATCGTCAGCCTTAGCCTGAACCAAACTCTTTCCAAGAAGAGATTGCACGTCAGAGTTCTGGAAGCACAAGTTTTATTAATATATGACGGATTACAATTCTATAAAAGTACTTCACAAAATTAACGTTTAAAAAATCTTTATCTTTATAGATATGAACACTGAAATTAGTGATTAGTTCATAGAATGCTGATAACAATTAGTATCACATACTCGTAAAGATTGCAAGATGATTGCAAGATTGCAAGACCGTACATATAATAAATGCCTCACCATAAAACATAACGTAACGAGTACTATCAACATTGTTTATCTAAAATAACTATAGCTGGTATAATAAACAGACAAAACAGAATTTATATAATTTGCAAAATGTTCATTTCTCACATTCCACCGCAGAGCTTCGTTGTAGGACAAAATAGCGCAAATTGCTCCAAGCGTCGCAAATCATTTCTGCGGAGAGAAAATATTATGTCCAATCTACTTGCTGTCTCGTATGTATATTGTGCTTATCTTAATAATAGTTAGCTTGTATTAATAGTTGTCGATCTTAGTATTTGTAATGGCCAATCGTGTGACATAAACAAAGATGTATTTTTAATATTTTATATACTAATAATGTTACTTTTTTACTATGAATTCTTATATGAATTAAAATAACTTACTGGTTGTACCTACGTAACTAACTAAACTAAAAATAAGCTACAAGCTTCTATTAATAAGTCTTCATTCATGACTTAAATGAGAAAAATCTTATTTAGTCGTAAATTGTTTCACTGTATTCAAAGTATTTTTTTGTTCAGTTACATATTTAATACTTTAATATTTGACTTCTGTTATTTCATTTGTATACGGAATGAATTTTAATATTATTTATATAACATATCTCTATTTCTAGAATCCATATTACCATCCAAAATATTTTTTGTTTAATTCTCACATAAAGACTTCACACATTTTTCATATACAAAATGTATATATGAGAAAAAGGCTTATACGAACAAATTTTTTATATGAAATTGTTTCAAATAATAAAGCTTACATTATAGTTATGAATAAAATTAACAAAGAGCATTTCAATATTTCACTGTATAGTTGTACATTAAAAATTTATTTATCATTTTCTCATACATTGAACGGTAGGAAAAAATATTTACAATTCAAACAATTCATACAGCATTACCGACACGATTTATTTCGTAGACAGTCATACTTTTGACGTTTAGTTATAAAGAAAAATACATATGTAATCTACATGTTAATAACATTATTTAACCGTTCAATTACATTAATTTATGGATATTTAACAAGATCGACTTAATACACATATATACTCCCTGGATGGTGATATAGTGATTTATCATTTAGTAAATGGAATATAATATACGATATATATACCTCATACATACATCGTATGTATGAGGTATATATATCGTATGCTGTGGTATATATAACGATAAATTAATTACTATATTGTAGACGCTCACGAGGCAAATTTTATTCTAAACATGCTTATTATTAAAGTTAAAACACTATTTATCTATTTGTCTAGCTAAGCTTATCCTGCATAGCTGAGAAGACGAAAAGAGATGACGGAGAATATCATTCTTCATTTTTCGCATGAATTTAAGATATGAAATGTTGAATGACGGAATTCAGTGTGATAGTTCGTGTTATTCATTTCTTCTACTTAAATTTGTTATTATACAATAAAATTTAATTTTGATGTGTGTAACATACATGTGTGGATGGTGATTGATATACAGATTTACTTACTTTATCCATTAATTACAGGATAAAATTCTGCCAAAAAGAACAATAATACCAATAGACTATAATTGTAGAGTGTAGAAGCTCTTACTAAAACTCTTACTAATAATAAAAATAAATAACAAATTCTCTTGTAAGACTTCAATGATGCCTATATCATAATATAACTCTACACATGTTTTAGTTTTTTATCACTCTTAACATATAATAAAAGAAGATACCTACGAATATGCGATGACATGACCCGATTTCAGTGAACACGGTATTGCAAAACATCACATATTTCAAATTATTATTCGAAATAAAAATAGCGTAGTAATAGTAGCGAGGATTGCTTTACTGTTTCATATTTTTCATCTTCACATCGCTTTAACGTCTAAATCGTTGCCGTGGAAAATGTATAAATTTAAAAATTATCAATTACCAACTAGGTGAATGACAACGCACACTCGTCTCTACTTTACGTAGTAAACTTTGACATGTTGATTATTTGTGGAGGGCATATGAGAAAATATCCCATAAATCATAGTTAAATAATTTTACTCAAAATAAGAATATACAAATTTATTTTTTTTACGTTAAAGTAATTAGCAAAATTTATGCATGTGACCTGAGAAGAGTCGGCGATAGAGCAAAAAGCTCAAGGGGTCCTTCATTATCTTTTAATTTTTCCAATTGCACAATTATTTAACTATTTTACCATATGATACTTTACGACTTTAGTGTTTCTTATTATTTTATTCTTTATTATTTATTACAGAGGACCGTCGTAGCGCAGAGGCGTAAGCGTTTGTCTGTAAACACGACGGTTTGAGGGTTCGTTTCATACTCGGAGAAGATGGATTTTTCTATTTCCATTTTCTTCGCTTTGTAAAATAGGCTAAGCGCGGCGTTGAGTTCCGCCACTCAACACGCAATGCCTCGAAAAAGGTGGAAAGCGGGAACGGAGAAAGCAGGGACTAAGCACCGGACTGTCTTAACACTAGGTTCATATGGTTCCTGCAGTTCCCTCTACCTACCCTGCAATATGCGGGATAAAGAGTGAAGCTAAAAAAAATATTTATTATATTAAGATAAGCCATTTGAACTATATTCTATGTATTATATTATATTAAACAATAAAACAAATTAACAAAAGTCAAAAATATACTTACAACAAAGTATTAAACGTACAGTCCTTCCTACTCAATTTTTTTATAACCGAATGCATAATAGACGGGTGAGGCAATTAAATAGGCGCCATAAAGAACAAAATGTTTTATTAATATTTTTATGTGTTTATTTCACGCGAAAACGCCATGTAGCCGTTTAGATTTAGGGTACATTTTATAAGCATTGAAACTCTTTATCATCGATGCCATCGCAATATAAGTGAAATAAAAGTAATTTAGAGAAAAAAAACGAGAAATCCTTAGCCAAACAACCAAATGTCGCAACGTTGCATGGTTTCAACATATTTAAAAAATATGTATTAAATACTACTACAACAAAAACGATATTTAAAAAAATGTTAAAATAAAAAAAATCCAATCATTTGTGAAAATGTAAAAACATATTAAATATATGTACATACATATGCACATATCTACATAAGCAGTATCTATTACTGCAATACATATAACAATAATTTAAGCGATCTGAGCTATTCTACCTAGAAGATTGTGTGGAAATTTCTATTACTCTTAGTTCAGATATTGAATTTACATGATTTGCTTGAGACTTGTAGGTTATATACCTAATATTAAGTATAGCTTAAGATGTCGATATCATGATTTTTACCTATTTAATGAATTCAGGTAAATAACATATATGAAAAATACACAGAACCTATTGAAGTTATAGAAAATTAAAACAAATAGTAATTGTAACATAATTAATTTTTTTTCTATTCTATCGCACGAAAAAGATTAAGATAGCGCTTATTGTGAAATGAATACTGAATACATGTATTGTATATTGTTGATTTTATTGTTTAGAAATGAGCAATGCATTTGAATATGTCAAATATTTGGACGATTTTTGGAATTTTATTAAATAAATTCACTTTATAGAAAATAAACTCAAGTTTACTCTAACAAAATTTTTTATACTGTATAGTTGTCAGGTCTGAACGAATTTATTTTGAGTAAATAAACAAAAATAATTTTGACTCAAGACATTACATATTTCTTCTCTCTCGTCTTATTTATGGGAAAACAAAACGCATTAAAATATAAAAAAATTCTGAGTAGTTTTTAAATCTACAACCATCTATTCATCCATGATTAGAGCAAAATATAAGTTACACAAACATAATTAAGAAGTTCCTAGTACCTAGTTAAAATATAAATCGAACAATCAAATATTTAAATATAACATCACATTTAGTAGAAGTCACTAGCCAAGATACAAAAATCTTTAAAATATAAGTGAGAACTTGTGAGAGAACTTTTCTCAAATGTGCTACAATCGTAGCAATGTAACGGTAGTAACGATCTCATTTATTGTAAAAATTGTTCTGTTTAAAGCCATAAATAAAAAATATAATTTTTACTATTTTAATTTTATGGACTTGCCTTATTAAAAAGTGAGAATAAAATTAGATTCATTGCTAGTAATTTCCGTTTTTATTAAAAATTACTTTGCATATTGCATTTGACTCGTGACTACAATTAAACCTAAATATTTGTTTTGGTAAAGTATTAAAATAATACATTAAAACAATAGATGTCGAACATTGCATTAAAAAACATGGTCTTAAACTCTTCCAATTATTACTCCAAAAAGTAGAGCATGACTTTGTACTATCACAGTCAAAACTTTATATTATTACTATGCTTGACTTTCAATTTTTACATATTACAAATCAAAAATTTTGACAGGATTAATCTCGTTTATTTTAGTATTTTAAAATACATTGTATAAATTTTTACATTTTGAATTCTTTATAGTGACTCATAGTCATTGTAGATTATTATTTCTAAGAATAACTATGCCAATATGAATTACTTTGCAAAATGATAGGGGCAAATTCTATTTATATATTTATAGCAAATTCATCATAATGGCTGTAAAGAAGATGTTGGATTCTAGTTTCTGAGTACATTTATACGATCTGATAATTTCATAGTAATAATTTTATCTGACAAATTGCAAGCGTGTAATTTTTTTTAATCTAGTAAAAATACTATATCAAAATGAGACCAACATGGCGTATTGGAAAGGTGTCTGATTGTAAACATTGGTTATAGATTGTGCGAGTATATTTCTTCGTAGTAGTAATACTAGTGGTGTAGTGGGTAAGTCAACCCCATTACAAAGCTTAACAGGTACATTGCTTTTCTTTCAGTCATTCCAACGATCAATATAAATATCCTAGTCAGTCAACAAACTATTTTGTCACGTTTTGCGTTGTGACAAAGTGCTTTTTACTTCACAACAGTAACTCGAAGTTGAAATCACGTAGGTCCTACAAAATTCTATTTGTTTAAACAACGACCATTTTCTTTCTTTGTACTATTATTAGCTTGATCATTTACTTATTTATACTCCAAATTAAGTATAATAGGATCTCATTTAATATTATAAGTAGAACATAATTCTGCACTTAATTTTGTTTTTACGAATGTATTTATTACATTTAACGAAAATAATGGATACTAATGTGATGTATATTTACTGAAAGTAGAAAAATATATGTTTTCATATATATTAAAGGGATACTAATTTTATTAATAATTCATAACCAACATATTTTTCCACAAAAGTATATAATACTGAGATTTAATTACTTTTCGTACACTATGTATATACAATCTATTTTAACGATTACTTTTGCACTCTTCCGTGTCCTTTACTGTCTTACGGTCTCTAAATGGTTGCCTGTAAGAAATCACTTGCAACTTGCACTTACACTTGATCTGGTACATTTAATTTACTAAGGATTAATTTATTTTTTAATTTTTTTATCCCGCATTTTGCAGGGTAGGCAGATGGAACTGCAGGAACCATAGTAACCTAGGGTTAAGACACTCCGTTGCTTATTCCTTGTTTTCTTCGTCCCCGCTTTCCGCCTTCTTTGTCTCGATTGCGTGATAAATGGCGGAACTCAACGCCGCGCTTTGCCTAGTTTCCAAAGCGAAGAAAATGGAAATAGAAAAATCCATCTTCCTCGAGTGGGAATCGAACCCTTAAACCGTCGCGTTTACAGGCAGACGTTTATGCCTCTGCGCCAAGATGGTCCTGGTAATACCTAAATAATCTAATTGTTAATATAAAACAGTAGCGAGATACTTTACATAAATAATTTTTATTTCGCTAACGAGGAAAACAATAAGTCAATGCAAATCCAAATAAAAACACATTTAATAACCTTAACCTCTTAAGAGCCATCGCGAAAAGCAAAGGAGCAATCTCATTAATATTTAACACTGTAAAAATAAAAATAACAAGCGATAAAACTCTATTTCTGTACACTGGATTTAATTTTATTCTTCGTATTTCCAAGTTGCTGTATTTTTCCATGTTGCCATTTGAATAATATTTTATATACCTTTGTATATAAATATGTAAGAAGCATGAACAGAACTATTTTTTTTTACACAAAACCAGTAATAATAACTTCAAGATAAAAAACTAAACTTACTTCAGTTGTACTTTTGAAAAATATTTAATTGGAACGACGGTCTGCTGCTCGCATTTGTCTAAACGCTCGAGCTAGTCGAACCATAGCCAACCGTTATAGCCCTCTTATCGAATTGCAGTAATATTACTATTGACTTGTTACGACTAATTTCTAAACAGTTTTGTTTCTTTAGTTTCCTTCTTTAAAATATTAAAATACACTGAAGTTCAGAATATTTTCACACAAATGTAATAAATACATTATAATTGTAATGAATAATCGTTTAAGTAATATTAATTTTTTTTATAGCTTCACGCTTTATCCCGCATATGCAGGGTAGGCAGAGGGAACTGCAGGAACCGTATGAACCTAGTGTTGAGACACTCCGTTGCTTAGTTCCTGCTGTCTCCGTCCCCACTTTCCGCCTTTTTCGAGGCATTGCGTGTTGAGTGGCGGAACTCAACGCCGCGCCTTGTCTAGTTTCCAGAACGAAGAAAATGGAAATAGAAAAATCCATCTTCCCTGAGTGGAAATCGAACCCTGAAATAGTCACGTTTACAGGCAGATGCTTACGCCTCTGCGCCACGACGGCCCTCGGCCTTAATACGAGTATTACATACTTACCTGTTTTGTATTGAGATTGTATGAAATTCGTCAAATTGAGTGGCGTTGGTTACGGCCAAGGTAGTTCCTTTGATACGAGTAAAAAATAATTGAATTTCAATTATTAAAGTATCGAAATATAAAATTATTAATAATTTTTATGTATTGTTATAATTACTTATTTAATATTGAGATTAACAATTATGGAAGCTATCAAATTTTAGTCTACCTCAATTTTATAGACCAATTCAAATATTGAACATTTTATGAGTCAACACTTTTAAAGAATTGTGTGTTATTTTGAAAAAAATATGCCTCAGATTTTTAGCTTAAGTTTTTACTTTTAAATAAAAAAACAACTATTTATATCTTAAACTTAATACAAAATAAAATTAATTATCTATAAGTATTTCATTTCAATTGTAATACTACACAGATAAAATAATAAAGGAAACAAAAATAATACTAAAATAATACTCGAAGTTTCAGGAAGTTCATTTGCTCTATTGTTGAATGTTCTAAAGGAGTAAGTTAGTATCAGTGTAAGAATATTTGTTAAGTTAAACTTGAATTGAAATTAAAACTTATGTTGATAAGAGAATATAATAATGAAATTTCATACTAGTGTGACAATTTAAGTAGATATTGTAGCTGAATATACTTACTTGATGATTACATAACGACATTACGCTTTATTTTTTTTTGTAGCTTCACGCTTTATCCCGCACATGGCAGAGTCGGCAGAGGGAACCGTAGGAACCGTGGGAACCTAGTGTTAAGACACTCCGTTGCTTAGTCCCTGCTTTCTTCGTCCCCACTTTCCGCCTTTTTCGAGGCATTGCGTGTTGAGTGGCGGCACTCCACGCCGTGCTTTGCCTACTTTACCAGAGTGAAGAAAATGGAAATAGAAAAATCCATCTTCCCCGACTGGGAATCGAACCCAGAAACCGTCGCGTTACAGGCTGACGTTGCGCCTCTGCGCCACGACGGTCCGACATTACGATTACAAATATTTTTCTTTAACACTTTTCTATTCACTGAAGGAATTTTATAACAAGCAAAATAAAGTTTTTATAAAAGAAGTAATCTTATTACTTATTACTATTAAAAAATATTTGGTGATATTTAATTATAAAGAAAATTTAAATTTCACTTAAGGATTTGTCTATATTTGTTAAGAACGTTGGATACCAAAACGAAACCATTCCTGACATTAACAAACATGACATAAATCCCCCTACGTAAAACTGGGCTCTATTTTCTATTTAATTCTTAGTATGAAATCTTCATATTTTGAGGATAATTTAACATTATAATAAGTATAGTCGTGTCCTTATATCACACGTCACAGCTACACTACAATGGAGATAAATATTTAGTCACTAAAGTGTTTATGTACATATAGATATACGTCTTAGCCTGTGAATGCAAAATTATATGAAAAATATATAGATTATATCATTTCACTTTTTATGTGGAAAGTAACCCGAGTTTATTATGAAACACTCGTAAAACGAAAACAAAGTATTCAGATATTCCAGGGTTATTTTTAGGTCAACAAAATGAATTTATCAATGTGAATTTTTATAACATAG
This sequence comes from Dione vanillae, assembly GCA_037178615.1. NCBI lineage: Eukaryota > Metazoa > Arthropoda > Insecta > Lepidoptera > Nymphalidae > Dione > Dione vanillae. The sequence goes on from JAZFAU010000366.1 coordinate 76,790, forward strand.
AAAAATATTTCGATATTTCATCAGTGAAACTTTAAGCCCTGAATTAATGGCAATAATTTTTGTACAATACGTTAACTACTTTTTTATTTTGCAAATGGATTAAAATGCATTAAATAAATAAATAATATCTGTAGCAGCTACACAATTATGCTTCCTTAGCTTCTTGTCTTGTTCTCAATATAACAAGGTAGGCAGAGAAAATTCAATGTTCTAATATTGTTGGACGAATTTTTTTATTTAATTCTAGTATTTTAAAAATAAATAATGCCATTTTACGCTTATAACGTGTATGTAGAGGGGATAGAGTTATATCCCTTAGAAATAGAGTTATATTTTATCTCCAACTTTCCGTTCAATTTAGAGACATTGAGCATTGAGTAGTGGATTTAGTTCTGTGCTTTTATCTTGTTACCAGAACTATGGGTGCGGGTATTGAATCAAAAATCGTCGCTCTTATAGATGTTGTGGCGCTATTGTTAACCTTAAAAATGATAGAAAAACCTATATAATTTTAAGTATAATAAAGATTAATATTAAAACGTATTATTAGCATCCACGGAGGAAAATGAGTACATGTATTCTATAGTGGTCGCATGTCAAAGGAAAGTGTTATAATTTATCACTCTATAATTTACTACCTCATAAAAAAGTGAAATGATGAAACAACTAAATTTTTATAACCTGATAAAAATCTCGTGGAGATCCCTTTTTTCTTCTTCCTTCGACAAAATTATGTGGACGTATTTTATTTATGCCTTCTTGACCTCCACCATTTAGTTTTAAAAATGCTCTGTATTACAAATATTTCGACTCGATTTCATTTAAGACAGCCACGAATAGATAATATAAGATATAAAAGAAATTAAGAAACAATTTATCTTTTTTGACTTAACTTTTTTATTTATTCACTTAAAAAATATATTTACCTTTTAAAAACAATTGTTTATGTATAAATATATTTTCAAAATTTTAACTGTTATATACATATGTTTTAAGAACTATTACAACAGTACTATAGGCAATAACATTATAATACAGTGTGCTTGGGTATTGCAATACTTTAAATTTTATATTGTATATAAAACCAGTGATAATAATTTTATATTTTGGAATATTTTGGAAACATTTAATTTTAAGCATGCAGGTTTAGGTACATAATATTTAAATTATTCTTACTACCTTCTTTTGTTAGTAAATATCTGATACATATTTCATTATCATAGAAGTATCACATAAAAACGTAAAATTGAAATGTACTTTTTTGAAAAAAGAAATATTATTTGAAAAAGGATGAGTATCTAAAACATTGTATCATTAGTTTTGCTTAGTAAATGATTATTAGAGGCAGATTAATGAAACTGCAGCAATTAAAGCTTGGTTCTCTTCGGCCCTCGCTTTGGACAAACCATAAGAAATTACCCAACTTAGTTGCATTTCTATGTCTTACATATTTATCAACCACGACTAAATTTGATGAAATGTCAACTTTAATTTATATAATATATTTAAATCTCATTAAAAGTTGGCTAATATTCACTAATTAGTGGCTTCTCTATTTGATACTAAAACTAAAATTATTATATGACGAGATATGTTTGCATTTCAATTCACAATACATCGGCAGAGCTAACTGAAACGGCATTTCCATATTTTATTACACGTTTTGCCAATTGTAGTATATGACGGGGAGTGCTAGTGCTGGCTTATATAAATATGAATAGAGCGGAAAAGCTTGATATTTTGAATATATTTTAAATAGCCAACATACGAAAATTATACTTTAATAATTTCTACATTTTGAAATTATTTAGACGTTTTGTAATACCTGTATAGGCACTTGTTAATGTTTCTACAAGAAGTTTGTATAAGTTTTAATGTTTCTATAAGATTTTTTGTGTTTTTGCTGCACAAATGACGTTTGTGAAATAATCACAATTGGTTTAGGGAAACCTGGTTATGTTTGTTGTGGGCTCTTCACACCAGGCCGCGCTTGGAACCCTTGTAACTTTAATTTTAAGTCGTGGAGTGTGTAGGTTTCAGAGGGGTTCAATTCGATATTTATTATCGATATGGGCTCCTCTGAAACTCCTTCGTGCGCTCATCATCTTATTGATTCTAAGTGTATAATTATAAATAAATAAAAATAAATAAATATACGCAAAATACAAGACGAAAAAGAAAAAGAACGAAAGATAATCTATTTTTGAAATATGGCGTCGTCCGTCGTGGCGCAGAGGCGCAACGTCTGCCTGTAACGCGACGGTTTCTGGGTTCGATCCCCAGTCGGAGAAGATGGATTTTTCCATTTTCATTTTTTTCGCTCTGGCAAACTAGGCAAAGCGCGGGGTTGAGTTCCGCCACTCAACACGCAATGCCTCGAAAAAGGCGGAGAGCGGGGACGGAGAAAGCAGGAAATAAGCAACGGAGAGTCTTAACACTAGGTTCCCACGGTCCCTGCAGTTCCCTCTGCCTACCCTACCATGTGCGTGCGTAAAATGAAAAATATATATATATATATATAATATAATATATAGATATAATTTTTCGCTTTATCCTGCACATGCCAGGGTAGACAGAGGGAATTGTAGGAACCGTGGAACCTAGTGTTAAGACACTCCGTTGCTTATTTCCTGCTTTCTCCGTCCACGCTTTCAAACGTTTTATTTTTAACATTTCTTTATACGATAGTTGGTGCCCGCAACTTACTTTGTGGAGTTTGCTAATTACCATTTTCATATTCTTTATCGTAAATCCAGTAAAATTATCTGACCGAAGTCCGTCCAGTACTTTTCTGTCTTATTTGAAGTCATCGTCATACACGGCGTATGGTTCTATGATTCTAAGCAGGATTAATGTGAGTTCAATTCCCACTCAGGGGGAATGTATTATTATATTAATTAATTTTCTACATCTGGTAAGAAGTTAAAGTTAATTGTTAATAAAATATAATTGAGGTGCCACACAATGTTAATATTGAGGGGAAACCGAGAAACATAGTTTTTTAATAATAATTTCCCTCTCTTTGCAGATATATGCCATAGAAAGAGAAAAGCTGTACAAATAATTGCATTAGCATGTAGCGTTTGGTTTTTAGTGTCGTAAAGAACAAACAATAATTGCTTGAATATTAAAAAATTATAAATGTAGGCCTAACTATAAATTTACTATTTAAGTAAAATGTTGATTAGAAGAGGACATACTTACACCAGCCACATTAAAATGTAAATTGAGTGCATAATACACGTACCACGTGTTTCTGTAATTAGTTGCATTTACATTGCAGCTAACAAGCAACAAGGATTAAACGCACGCTGTAATGTATTGTAGGTTAACATATTAAACTGTGATATACGTATTTAATAGTGTTTTGCAATTATTTGCAACGTTTAATATTAAAAATTATACAAAACCAAGTTCACCCTTGATTTCCATTATTTAATATCTTTGAGAATTGGGCAGAGTGTAGTGATCAGATTGTTTTTACACATAGTTGTTTAAAGTTCCCTAAATCAGTCGTCGCTTCTCGTCTTAAAACAGTGCGTAACTAAATAATACTTATTATGGAATTAAAATAAAAAATAAATTAAAATCCTAATGGTAAAGTTAAAAACATTTTAGGACAAACTTATAATTGACAAACTGTATCCTTTTTACCAGGGTATAATGTAATTTAATAAGTATTGTTAATATAACATTATGAACTTGTGTATTTACTTTTATTATTATTGCTATTTTTATTATTTTATGACGAAAATGTCATAAGCAAGGTAGTCGCCTATGATATTATTTATAACACCAATAGTAGCAATTAATATTGATGTTAAGAAAACAGTACAATACAAAGATACAAAAGATACATAGATCTATAAAATATATAAATATCTAAGTAAAATAAGGGAAGGAGTTTATTCTGACACTCCGATATTCCAAATATTTCGTTTACTTTGTAAAACATAAAAAAAGCTTGAAAAATGTGCATCATGCAATTGAAAAATCCAGTAATCTTACTAATAATGTGATAATTCCAAGCAAAGCGTATTTACCATGGCATCATTATGCTATTTGGTACAAAGAAGTTTCTTGTGACGTCATTTATCATATCATCTTTAAAGTGCTGTAATATGGAATCTTTCCAGCTTTAATGTGTAAGCATTTGTGTGTGGTGTTTGATAGCTCGTTGTTACCTTTGTTGGTACCTTATAAAGTATTACATAGAATAAAGTTTTCTTTTTTACAAATTAAAAATATCTATGGTTTTTCACATGACATCGGATTTATTAGATATTATTTTATATCGGATTTGAACTCGCGCCTCTTCGTGACTATCCAATCGCTGTGACTATTTTTATTATTTTAAAATTCACATTAAGTATTGAACAATATCAACAAATTCTCTAAATATTATATATATAAAATATAAAAATAAAATAAATACTATAAAAAATATTAATGAATAAAATTATTTCACACTATTTTTTACATATATTGTGTCCTGCATACAGTGTCTACTAACTTTGCCTAGTATTAAGACACTCCGCTCCCCATTTACTGCCCAATGTTCGGACACTTTGTCTTCATTTGTAGCAATGAAATAAAACACAGTTATAAAACTGTGTTTTATTTTTTATATAATATAAATTAAAACTACCATTAACTTTACTTTTTCTTCAAATACAATAACGATTCTGGCATTTGAGTAGTAGTCACTTTAAAAGATGTTCTATTAATATATAAATCAAAATTTTTATTAAGGTTATCGTTTGTCTTTCCGTTGAAATTGAATTTAAAAGGCAATTCAAAAACAATTAGTCTCATAAATATCGCCATATCTGACTTCCATTTACTGCACGAAGTTACAATTTTTAAATTAATTGAAATGACTATTATAAGTGTAATTCTTAATATTATAAAGTGCTTATATCAGGAAGTTAAAAGTCATGTAAAATAAAAAAAATACTTGTATGAAAATCCTAGCAAGTTAGTCTTATAACTATTAAATATAACGTAATAAGTTATCGATATTAATCCTTAATTTTTTTGTCCAAAATACGCCGTGAACGTGATCTTACGTCTTTTTTGGAAATTCCTGGCTATGAACTGAAGTTAATGCTTAAGTAATTTTAATTATGCCCCAAAAACAGTTGTAGGTGCACAATACATCAATAAATACAAAACGTTATAATACAAGAGGATTGTTACTATATAAGATTTAGCATTCTTGTTGTTTCTTTTTAAGCATCTAGGAGACTAGTAGTATGTACATACATATATATATACATAATATATACTGTTTAAATGAGGGCAATAATTGACAAAGATGATAACTGAATCTTTATAATCTTTAATTTTTTTTTTAACGAAACACACAAAGGCACAGCGTCAGCCTGCATCATTTTCTTCACTCAGATAAGTTCCGCCAACCAACATGCAATAATTAGAAAGGCAGAAAGCACAGGTTGTTGTTACGTTAGCTTTCTTAAAAGCCTAAATAAAGATTGGTTTCATTCAATTGAGTTGGTTATCATGAACGTTACTATCGACATCGTCAACGTCGTGATCTATTTTATTTTCAACAGTTTTAAAACCTTTTAACGAGCACTTTTAAATCGTCGAATGTATATAATATCACTAATAACGATACGGGAGGCAGCTCTATTTAGATTTGTGAATTGTTTTTTGGTCATCTGTTAATCTACAATCATAAAATGAAGAATGATACTTATTACTGCGCACATAGCTGTTGTATTTTTAACCAAGAAAACTTTAAGAATATTTTATAATATTATTTTTCAGGGTATTTTGTTTTTCATCAAAATAATATAACAAAAAGAGTTTAGATAATAATTCTTGATTTTTGATTGCAACGTGACGATATCTTTGTTCTTAAAATGAATTTTTAACTGTTTATCAAAGTAACAATAGAACGCTCATACCACCACAAATCTCACATTTACATAAATTTTTCGCGGCCAGTTTATTTGATTATAAGCTTAACTGAACAAAAACAGGTTTTTTATTTAAATATTTTTATACTCTTAAAAAAAGCTAACACTAAAAACGATTACTACTAATTGATTATAGATGAAATCCAAAGTGGGACCCTCGAGCATCCAACCCTCTAGTATTACTGACCTCTAATTTTATATTTCTAGCCCTTTATAAGGCAGAAGGATTCAGAGTAATAAAATAACCTGGGCTTATATTTTTGGCATGTTTTTATTTGTATAACAAAAATAAACTTAAAAGAAAAACACTAATTTTTTCGGAAGTTTTGGAAAAATAGGTGGTAAAAATATTCCCACTGCCCGTCAACAGAGCCACATGCAAGCGCAATTTGAGACATTATTTTCTATGAAATTGTGCAAAACAAGGCGTAATGCAAAGGGGGACATTACACTTGCTACATTTTATTTTGCTACGCTTATCTTTGACCTTTGTGCTACACAATTTACAGCGTCGGTAAGTCTCCAACTCTGCTGGCATATGGTCACCTACGTTTACAAACCGCAGTTCTTCAGGTACAGCATTTATAGTTTTTTGATATACCTCTGGGCATGCTATGCGTGATTTCTTGCAGATATATGTAGGCAAGCTTGATCTTCTTTTTCTGCTGCCACCAATCAACCCTCTGGCAACAGCCACCCGAAATTCTAAGTTGGTAAGCTTTTCTACTCTCGACGTTAGGGAATATAAAATGAAAGAGTTTGTCAAACTTGCGTCCACCGAGAAGTAGAATATCCGCAACCACCAGCGTTTACTTCTCCTTCCGACAGCATACGTCCCCTTCACTTGGTCAAAACGGTCGACACCGCCCATTCTTTTGGTGTATTCTTTCACAACCATAGGACAACTTACAGCTTCCCTGGTGCCATTTTTTTGCGTTCTTCGTACAGTTGGTACTTCCACTTTAGGATGAAATGCAGTTGTCAACAATAAAACCTCTTTAGTATCTTGCCACACAATAAATGCTACATCTTGTTTAGTTCTCCACTTGAATTCACCTTTTTTAACTTTAGGCTTTTGTTTCTGCCGTTTCTTTTTGTGTTATTTTTTATTATGTTAGGTAAAATTGCTCTATTCCTTCTTACTGTTCCAGTGGCATAAATATTTTTTTCATACAAGTACTGCATGAGAGAAAAATCGCAAAAAAAGTTATCGAATGTAACATGAGACTTGAAATTTTCTTGTGCTAATTTACTTGACAATTTCTTTACGACATTAGCCCCTAGACCCTCTTCTGTTCCTTGTCCTGTTTTACCGGTATAAATTTCATAGTTATACAAGTACCCTGTGCTACTATCACAACAGCACCACACTTTATAGCCCCTTTTTATGGGCTTTAGCGGCATGTACTGCTTCAAACTGGACCTTCCCTTGAATAGTATCATGCTCTCATCTATACTTTGGGAAGAGGAATTGAAGGCATTGTTTTCAAATGATTGACTTAGTAAAGATATAAGAGGACGAATTTTATACAATTTATCAAAAATTACATCTTTTCTACTTGGTTGTTGATTATTATCGTTCAAATGCAAAGTCTCTAAAATTTTCTTGAAGCGTTTTACTGGCATAACTTCAGCTATTTCATTCACACGAAATTCGGGATCCGATGACCAATATAAATCGATATGTGGAAGAATATGATAACCCATTATAATGAGAATGCCTAAAAAAGCACTAATTTCCTGTGTGTCAACAGGCTGCCAATTTTTTATATTTTGCTGCTCCGCATACAAGTTTGTCTGAGTAACAATCAAATCGAAGACTTCATCACTAAAAAACTTTTTGAAATGCGCTACTGGACGTGCTCTCCTATTCAATAAATACCGAGGTTTTATTGTCACCTTATCAAATTCATCGAGATCTGGCCTGGATGTCCAAAAAACCTTCCCCCATGACTCATCTTCACATTCAGATTCATCAGTCAATTCTTGTTCTAAGGGTGATGATGACTGTACTATCAAAGGCTTTACTGGCTGCGAGTTATCTAATTGTAAACATAGTGCTATTGTAAATGTACCTGACTCGGAACAACTGTTAGGGGTAATATTCAAATGAGTGTGAGAATTTTGTAAAAGGTCACTTGAATCATCAGGTGCTTCAAGTAACCGTTGTATTGTATTCACATTGAACTCTTCTGCCTCATCAGACTCCGTCTTCAATATCGTCTTCGAAATCCGTCTTCTGAGCCATCATCGGGTATGTCCAGCATCTGCTCAATATCATTTTCATTCAAATAGCGCGGCATCTTTCATAAAAATCTGAGAAAAGAAGGAACTAGTTCAACAACTGTACATAACACTCCGCGGGCAGCGGGAATATTTTTCCCACCCAGTAAAAAGTCTTCTCACATCTAAATACGATAGTAACTTGTAAGATATAGAAAACAACTTGTAGAAGAAACATAAATACATAATAAAAAAACAGTTTCTTACCTCTTTTCAAATAAAAAATATAAAGATTCACGGAGTAACAAATTTTGTAATGCTATTAACATAATCACATCCTACTAAATTAGGTTTACGGTCTATTAACATATCGAAATTAATAGTATTTGAATTGTACATTTTTAACATAATATTAATATTTTTGTAGCTTTCATATAATTTTTCGTATCTAAATCCAAAAAAAAAAATACTGAAACCTTAAAAGAAAATTTGTCCTTATTATACTTACTTGTATAAGAAATATATTGAATCCTTGTCATATACTATTAAGCTTTTCAGTTATTTTTAAATTATAATCCTTTTCTACTTGAATTGAACTGAACATTATTTTATTCTAATGCTTCATACTTTATTTATTTTGTTCAAAACAAATACCTAAATGATTTTAAAGAATATAATTGCAATTTTATTTAGGCTATTTGACGTAAGTATCAACATACTGCACAAACGTAAGAGAAATAAGTTTAACATTTGTATTATAACGAAACAGTACCAAAATAAGTGCGAAATGTAATATCTTTTTCGACGTTAGAATAATGTGTTCGCAAACAGCAAAAAATCACACATTTGAGTGTTATTGCAGAACACGTTATAGCTTTATTTTTTTATCTTTTTTTTTAGCTTCACGGCAGGGTAGGCAGAGGGAACTGCAGGAACCATGGGGACCAACATTTAAAAATTTGTAGCTTTTGCACTATGTATTGGGCATATTATATCTTTCGTTCTCACAACTGTTATTCATAATTTTATGCTTGAATCTCCGCGACTCTCTATTATTAAAGATTGTATTATATATCATATGATATGTTAAAAATATTACATAATTCTATTAGTATATGAACACATCGAAAATATTTAATAAAAAAAATACTAATGATACTAATAATCATTATTCGTATATAACCTTTCCGGCCTGTATGTCCTCCAAACGGCTGATATTATATTTGAAACTGATACACATTAGGAAACATTTTCACAAAGGGAAGACGCCTTGATTACATAGTGGGTTCCTTTCCATTTAGAATCCTGTGTCAATTTGTCTCAAAAATTACTTTTGAGTATTTGTATGTTTAAGTTTTAGCTAGCTAGTAATTTTCGAGTATTTGCGTGTGACGGTAATATCCAATAAGATTAAAGAAAAATATAATATAGACATCCACAACAACTTATTATTATAACTAGGTATTCAGCCCATCCGGCCTGTTAATTGAGCGAGCGCGGAAGCGGTACAATAAAGACACTTTTTGAAGACCGAATTAGAATGTATGCAAAATTATATGTGGAGTGAAAAATTGTTCAAAAATGGCCTAAATCGGACTACTACACGACAAATTTGGCAAAAGCTTTGCTCTCGAATCGAGCCGTAACTCGACTAAATGTAAACAAATTGCACGCGCAAGCTAATCCAATGCATTTTCAATGAAAATCGAATTTTGTTGGTTTTTTCTCAATTATTCCTCAAGGACATGTCCGATCACAGTTTTTTATATATGTTGGCACTCCTCATGACCACAGTGATCGTTTAAAACAAATCCGATCAAAATCGGTTCAGTGGTCTAGGAGGAGTTAGCGAACAAAGAATGCATAGACCCCCACTAACAGAGAGCTTCGCTCGTCGCTGCGCTCCTCACTCGCTCAATAAATTGATAGGTATATATAGGTACAGCTTTCAACCTCTTCAAAGGAAATTTAGTTTACTGTAATATCAAGTATTCCAAAGACTTTGGTTGTTTACACACCGAGCACTTTATTTTAATGTCTCCTTTTAGTATAATTATAAGTTATTGGATGTGTATACCTAAATAAAAATATTTAAACGCTTTTATTTTTTCGAGCGTCATAATTTAGCATATATTTGTGCCATAATGTGTGTAAATGCAAATTTAGACTGCACTTTACTTTTATTATATTTAAATATATAATATAATATATTATATTAGTCAAAAATAGTTTTTACAGATAGAACATCATGAAATGGCCGCACTTCGCCAACGCTTCATAACACTGTTATGAATGATGACACTGGCAATTATTAATACGCTCTCATCATTATGTTTATAGTTGCCTTATACAAACAAATATTTAAGTTATGATATTATAAGGTAATTTTCAGATGAATTGTAAATTGTTATATCGATATATATATTATTTATAGCAGGACCCGATGTGCTTAATAATTTGATTGCACGAAGTTCTTTGAACGTTTATTTATATACGACTCAAGCGTTAAACGGCAAATTTACATAATAGCTATCCATGCATTACGTAAATAATCTTATATAATTACGACGGATTAAAATAAAAAATAAAATCGAGTAAAGTCGATAATTTTATTGATATGCTTTTAAGAAATTATAGATAAATAAAAGCATACTAGCCTTAATTGTTATCTAATTTTATTAATAATGAATATATATATATTGTTCATAAAACAAGCGTGACAGTTATATTTAGTTGTTAACTAATTAAAGAGTCAAAATTGACCACGCTCCAAATGCAATTATGACATTTGTTATCACACTTAGACAGTCAGGCGTTCTCAAATACACCCAAGAAAAATATGATTTTTTAATATCACTATTTAAAACCATTACTTCGTGGAATTATTATGTCGACATTCTTCTGTCATATATATTTAAATATTTTTAATTTTGTATAATAATTTCCGATTATTTGGCTCATTGTTCTTAAAAAGCATAGGATCCTATTGAAAAATGTATCTACTTTAATTCAATTATTTTTTAAGTTTCAATAAGAATTGAATTCGTTTCATTAATCTAAATAAATTTAAATTATTTTTTTTTTAGCTTCACGCTTTATCTCACACATGGCAGGGTAGGCAAAGTGAACTGCAGGGACCATGGTAAGCTAGTGTTAAGACACTCCGTTGCTCAGTCCTTGTTTTCTCCGTCCCCGCTTTCTGCCTTTTTCGAGGCATTGCGTGTTTAGTGGCGGAACTCAACGTCGCGCTTTGCCTAGTTAACCAGAGCGAAGAAAATGGAATTAGAAAAATCCATCTTCCCCGACTGGGGTTCGAACCCAGAAACCGTCGCGTTATAAGCAGACAGGCAGTCCTCAAATAATTTTGTCATAAATAAATATTGAACCTTACGCACCTTACAGGCAAACGGGAACTCAGTATTAAAGCACTTGTTACCCATCTTTGCCTATTTATTATAAAGCAACTGAGTGAACTTGTACCTTCGTCGAGCACACAACCATTGTATTTACAGTCAAAGGCTGTACCAGTGCACCACGACGATCCCTATTTTTAAATATCAAGTTATATTTGCTTGACAAGCACGTGATCAATAATATACATCGCATCGAATTTCTGACGTGCTCCTGTGTTTATGTTTCTAGTAGGTTTTACAGGTGCAAATACTGACATTTTTAAATAAAATAACAGGAATATTTATACATCAATGCGTAATATATGTTGAATTTATATGTTTATATTATATATTGTATAGTAAATAGATTAATCTGTTTAATACATAGAAATAAATATATTTTCTTATAAAACAATTTATTGCAAATTTTTCAATTTACATATATTTTTTTAAATATAAAACAAAGAATACAAAGGTACGTGTCTACCTCTAAATATATGTATGTATGACATTATTATGCTTATCACATAAGATATTTGAAATGTGTTTGTGCCCCAAAGAGCTTCATTTATCTCACACTGAGCTTACTATTGACGTGCGAAATAGTGAACGCTACTTTTTTCTTTACTATATGAAGAAATCCCTCCAAAGTATAATGTATGAAACTACATTATGTAAAATTTGTAAATGTCATGTACATGATATCAGTTTGAATGGCTAGCATGAAATAATTTTATTTCATTGGGTGAAGTAACGGGAAACGCTTTTCGATTAACAATTTCATAGAACTCAAATGGTTTAGGTGGGAGTAAGCTTACACGACAGATTCATCGTCAAGCGTATATTTCAAGAGCAAAATAAATTTATATAGAAGGCAGTGGACTGTCTGTTAAACTTAATTAAAATATACTATAGTAGACATCAATTACAGTTTGAACAATAAATAAATAAATATAACAAAAAAAAATACTTTTACTTATTGTAATAAGACAGGATAGCAACTGGTATTTCTGTTTGAGTTGTAATTAATTTCTCAGAAAATTAATTTTAGTTATCAAATGACAAATAAATTTAGCTAACTTACTTCAGGATATTTAAGACATTTTAATAATTATCTTAATACGATAGAAGTTACTTTTTAAAAGCCATTAATATAATTTGAGGTGGAAATAATAAAGTATTCTAAAAATCTTCAATGATTATAGACAATATCGATAGATCTCTAATTTTCTCTACAAACGTACAAACGCTTATTCGTTTTGTCGATTATGGTAAGAGGTTTAATACAATCTGCCGAATTCGCTATCTATATTGAAACATCGTTAACAATTATAAAGGAACAAGTGTTGAGTAGTGTAGTTTTGTTCATGACGTGACTTACATAACTTGCACTCCGAATTTAATAATGTAGATTCAAGTATAAAAGAGGAGATCATTCTATTGTATGTACTACAGAAAGCAAATAATGAATACAATATACCTATTATTTAATAGAAAATTAATATAACAATAGGATATTATGTATACTTTAATTTATTACTCTGTAACAAGACAACTCATTGTTGGTAACTATTATATTCATATATGTAGGCAATGAAAGTAAATTAGTATAAGATTTTGTATGAATAAAAAAAAATTTACCTCGTCATCATATTAATAATAAAGTTGATCGTTTTTAATCTTATCTTAACATATATATCGAGTAAGGTTTAGAATAATGTTAAAGATAATATTATATTTCTTTATTTCTCTTAATTCTAAAAACTTTAATTTTGAAAATTCGTTTGTCAAAAAAAATATAAACAAATTTTTATTATCTTATATATTAAATAATATTAAGGTATAAGCTAACAACACTAGTATTGTTTATTACTAACATCATTTATTGTCTGTATATATTGTAGATATCTGTGATTTTGTCATAGATGAAAGATTTAAACTGGATCTCTTTCAAACATGCATTCTTCAACTGTGTAGTGATATATCTTTTTTACAGTACATTCTCCTTTGTGTGTTCTTTATTCAACATGAAATTAGCGAAGTGAAATGTGCTCAACTAACACGCTCAAAACGCCATAATTAAAGCCACTTGAGTAAAATTAGCGATTCGACTAGAGAAGTATGTATACAAAAACTTATATAATGAGATCTATTTTGCATCCTTCATATAGCCAAATAATTATAGAATTCTTAGTATTAAAAATCTGTCGTAGGACAGAGGCGTAGCGTCTACCTATAAATGCAACGGTGTTAGATTCCCACTCAGAGTGGACGGATTTTTAATTTCCATTTTTTTCGCACTGGCAATAAGGCAAAGTGCACTGATGAGTTCCACTACTCGACACATAATGTCCCGAACTATGATTATTATAATTGTAGTAAAACAAATCACGTTCCATATTCAATTACATTTATTAGTACAGTGCACAAATCGGACATCAAAAGGTGCAGCGCGACTGTTTAATATCCTATTCAGAATGATCCTCCCAAGAATAGAGATCTCCCAAGATCAAACATTTATACTAGGTTATCTATACCTATATAATTACAATTAACTACTTCTGGTACAATCTATACGAATAATTTAATATTGCCAACTAAACTATTATAATTTAATTTATCCAAATACAATTCCACGATAAAATATGTAATTGATTGTAACAAATAATTAATTATCATAAGATCGGATATTAAACATATTCAAAAATACTTTATAGAAGTAGTGTTCAAGACAATATCTTAATTCATTTTATACAAATAATATTAAAGTATTAATCAATCACAGTAAAATTTAGTAATAAAATAATAAATCACAACATAATTTTTGTTACACAACATAACTATTGTTAGAAAATTACCAAAGATCATAAAATATTATGAATTTTTAACTAATACTTTTTGCGCTTAAAATAAATTTACAGCTTTGTTTTTCATAACAAGAGACCATTTATAAAGAGAATTATGATTAATTTTCTACCATTGCTTAATAAAATGAATTCGCATAAAAACAAGATTGATATTCGTTGCCGACTGCCGTTAATCCAAATTCATATTTCTTTTTAATATTATATACAATACATATTACTTTATTCTAAAGAAGAAGAAAAATCATATATATTAAAAACTATAGTTGTTGTCAAGAAGTTTAAGTCATTAAAATAATTTTTTGTACAGTCTACTGTATAACGCAGTGTGTATTTTCACAAAGAAATGTAAATTACGTAAAAATAATATTTTGTTTGAAATTGATATCACATACTTACTTTTTTTATTATATAAATTTTCATTATTGTACATTTGATTATGCATATCAAATAAAATGTAATATACCTCTCGTTCACCAAAATTAAAAATCGGCAAAAATTTATGAAGTTTGGCAAAGAATTAGAATTTAAAAATTGATAATTTATAGTCCAGAATAAAACTATCACCATTATGTGTGCTCATTCGTGTTCAAATGAATTTTAAACCTGTTTGTAGTTGACTTACAATCATAAAAATGACATTGGACCATCGATACGTGAGTCCAACAAGCTTGACGAAATAATTTCTTAAATTTTCGCATTTTTAATGTATAAAAAAAGAAAGAGGTTTTACATTTAATTAAACTCTCCCTGTTCATTGACAGCACACGCCAAGGCCACGCTCGTCCCCTTAGACCTGAGTAATGAAAGTATTATTAAATACATACACTCGATAGAATGGTAATCGAACCTCCAAGCAAATAGTTACCCACACTGCGCCACGTAATTTATATTATAGTTCTATTATTAGTATTATTTGAAAACATATTATTTTTTTTATTTGCTGCTCAACATATTATTTTTCTTATAACAGCTCCATTCACAATGATAAGAAGATACAAGCATGTAACGAGTGTCTTAACACAAGGTTCTTTCCGTCACTTGGGTCTTATCACATGCCGCACATAGCAAGATATGCTATGTGCGACATGTCGATGATGCAGTTACAAAATATTAAAGAAGCTTTTAAGGATAGGAGGCTGGAACTATATAAAATTATATTCACACTGCCGGTAAAAGAGTTAAATTTAGATAGCCTTAGTTGTAGATTATATAAATTTAATAATGTCTTAATCATATGTTACATTTGGTTACTGGCGCACCTGCGGAAATGCCAAGAGAATAAAAATTGTGACATATTTAAAAGTATGACTCTTTTATTACTTATTTGATTAGGAGTACAAAATCAATAAAAATATTGATTACGAGAACACAATACTCTGTCAACTTAAATTTAAGTATAGTATTTAGCTATTATACTATATTAAAACTATTTTTTGATTGTACATAGTAAAATAAAAAAAAAATGTACAACTGCCAACATTAACCTAGAGTACGCAATCAGTATCTAAAGTTACTTTAAATCTTCAGTCTCCAGTATTATGTACATTTTCTTTTAAGATAATATATCAAAAGTTCTCAGATATTGTGTAAAAGTTGTAGCGAGAGGCAATACACTTTTCGTGTACAACAGAACTAAATTATCAACATCCGATTTATTCACAAAATTATCTTAATTCGAATAAATTTCATACGGACAAATATAACTATAATCGGTTAATTAGTAAAGGTCCAAAAGGGTAAGATTAAGTATTTACACCACTCACTATAAAAGGGCCATTGCCATTTAAGCTAATGAATCCTCTATAAGAGGTAGACGTATGGAAATCTTTCAGTGACCTGTATACAAATGCTAGGGCAAATATTTACTCGGAGCATTCTGTATTCAGTCGGGTCAGATTTTATGTTACACAAAATAAATATTATTAGTTTGAAAATACCAATTCAAAAGCTAGTTCCATTGAGTAGAAATATCTACTTGAAATAGGCTAAATAAGTAAAATATAGATATTCATTTTAGTTACAAGTAATATTATTATCTCATATTATTTAAGGCACTGAGCCAAATTTTAGCACATAAAAGACTTAAATTAATTCCGAGCTTAAAACTCGGGCTACTTTTCATTTGAGTCCACGACAATACCTAGTATTCACTTATTTACGACGACATATACACTAATGCTTAAGAATTCGTCCGTTCTATTGAAAGACTAAAAAAAGTTTTGTGTTTAATATCGATATAAAAAAAGATTAAAAAAAATCAATTCTGTATTAAATTATAAGTCAGTCATTCGTTCCAAGTCCATTCACGGTACATACTCAACACCATCGTGGCGCAGAGGCGTAGCGTCTACCTGTAAAATTGACGGTTTGTGGGTTTAATTCCAATCTGGCACAAAGCGCCCCACGCTTTTTCATAATAATATTAGTGTTTTTCGATCTTTATCGTTTTTAACTTTAGATTCTGTACACGACCACAGCATCTAAAGTCACTATAAAAAAGACAGTCTATGCACCTCAGACCGCTCGGCTAACTAGTTTCACATGGTCGTTGAATATACTGCAAACTTATATTAGCCACGATCTCTCAGTCTAAGGAGAGTTACTCAGATACAAGTAAAACTAATAAAAGCGTATTAAAAATAGAAATTCAGATATGAGGGTGACGCATATATAATAAAAATTATCCACAATCATATTCGATATTTTATATAATTTATTGAGTATATTTTTTATCACAAATGATAAAATTTGTGATCTCTATTGTGTAAAGTAACAAAAGAAATTTGTAACTGCTTGATTTTGCCGTATAACGTGATTATATTATGGTATAATTAGTGAACCACTCACCTATAATTCTTCTCTATATATCCAGGTATATCATGTGAGATTTAAATCCATGTCATAATTTGTAAGAAATAACTTGAGAAACGGAAAGATATAAGGCATTTACTTGACATTTTTTTTTCGATATATATTGTCTATCACATCTTTCTGCATATAAGTTAATTTATGATATAATTGTTCACTTTTCAATTATTCTCACAATAATTAATTAGTAGGTAATGGTTGTAGTTAAAAGCAGCCTCATACGTCAACCAGATAGCAAGTTAATGTCGCTATATGTCTTAACCATTCTCGTGTCGCCACTATGCTAGTCATGTTAGAATTACCGTCACTCATGTCGACGACGGACATCGTTTCAGTAAATTACTTTTGAAAATTGATTGTTTTCTCAGTATGCTATGATAGATGAGTCAGGTAGTCAGATTATTAATTTTAAATGAGTTATTAATTTAAATCAGAAAGATTTCTCTAATCTCCTAAATAAACAAAGAAGTATTATTTATAAAATTACTTATTATTCATATTTCTTTGTGACGGAAAACCTTTTCGTGCTCACTTCATTCAATATTACCAAGTATTCGGTACAACAAATTGTCAGAGCCAAAGTAAACAAAAATCAACTTCTTTTGCCAACAATTTAAAATTTCACGGGTTAAACGTTGGAGCAATTCGAGTCGAGAGTGCATTCTAATCGATTTTCACTTCATTTTTGTTAAGGCTGATGTTAATGACATAAGCGTGATGAATGATCACTATAAATGAGTTATATTGAATTAAATATCAAACATTAAATTTTTTAAAGCCTTAAGTGTAATCCATTATTAAAGTATGAAAACTATCATTAGAAATATAAAATTAAAATAATACCGAAATTGCTGCTAAAATGATATGAAAATATCATAATTTAAAAAGATTGTTGAGACCATATGTTACTTAACTTTGTATGTTCATGTTATTATATATTTCGCAGGGCTAAAACGGAACTCGCTTCAGAGGGATGATTGATGTAGCTGTAGATAGTACAGTTAATCTTAAATTACTAGAGTTTAAATAAAAAAATATTTGATTTGTTAATATAACTGTTCACGTTTTCATTATTAAAATAAAGAATTTAACTTATATATTAACATGATGAAATGAATTTTTACTAGCAATAGACTACATTTGTTCATTACATTTGTGACTATTGTTATAAAAAGATTAATCAAGCTCTTGGAACCCTCATGTTACTAGTTTCAGTAGAAATGTCTCCATCAACATTTCGTTCCTTTGTGACATTGATCGTTTTAAGTTTGTATAATATACATGTAACCATATTATATTTATTTATTAATGTAATAAGTATCTTAAACAACTCGATGCGAATTACGTACTTAAGGCATTCCACCTTACGCTTCGATATCGAATACATGTTTTACTCTTTGTCATTATATTTCGTGTTTATTGTTAGTTTAATTATTAGTTTTCTCCTTCCGAAATGTATGAACTTTCTTCTGGGTGCAATATACGTTTGAAATAGTGTTGTGGACTTTTATTAAGCCAACATAACGGACAGTAATAAGTCCATATGTTTTTCTCGATAATCTCCTTAGTAATAGCCCCCACCGCCCGGCTAGTGAAATCACCGACCGCGTCATTATCATCGTCAAAGTAATATCCGGGTGGGTGTTACAACACTTGAGCCATTTGCTTCTGGTTCGGAAGATGATGACCTTTTTGTTACTTGTCTCGCTCCAGGACCTTATCCTTGATCCCTCAGCAGCGACGGAATCCTATACCTGTTGCGTACACAGGAGCTTCTTCTACTCCTGTGTACGCAGCAGGTATAGGTAATATTTGCGCGTCAGTGTATCCGAGGATTTTGGGAAAACGGACGGTGGGCTTGAAGAGTAAATGGTGTTATATATTACCTTTTTTTACTCCTATAAGATATATACATTTGGATCTGATCCCAACAATTTACGTGCTGCCAGCTGTTAATATAATGTTTGTGGGTGAATATCGAAAATCACCTCAAAAAACTAAGACGATGAAACTCTGTGGAAAATCACAAGGGCCCAGTGTCTTTTTAATAAACAAATTTTCAATACATATGAAGTGGTCATGAGAAGTGAAATTTCCATTACAGTCACAACTGAAAAATAAGGAAAGTTATATGATATATAAAACAATTCCTTTTGATAGTAAAAAAATCGATCTGAGACTGTATATTTTGATGATTTTTGACTCAATGCCTATTTATATCAATACGGATTCTGTAGATTTTGTAACGCGAAATATATTACTAGCTGGACAAAATTGGATAATACGTACGTTTACTTGACAAATGTTAGTTTCTTTAGGCGACTAAGACATACTGGTTGATGAGCAGCTGATGGAGAGGTAAGATGCAACTTCACGCTATAGTAAAAATAGGTTTAGAACTGGAATTTATTAGAATATTTCGAAAAATATCTTTTTTTCAATAAACAGATCTAACTATTAACAGTAAGAATGTCACATAATATTCCTACGCATTCAGATCGTAAAAAATATATAAAATACTGTCATACAACAGCCGTACAATTTACGTTACTTGTACCATAAAAATATAAAAAAAATCATCTTTTTCGTTAGTTATTTCTGCTTGTTATAAAATGAAGATAAAACGTGAAGCTAAAGAAAAGCTAATCAAATAACAAACTCGATATATTTCATTTCATCCAAACATACCAAAACCATTAACCCAATATTAAGCAATATGCAGATTCCCTATTTATAATGCAATCACATGAAACATCACCACTTAGAATCTATGTATATTAACGAATGAATTCCATAGCACTGTGCCAAGTTAGTTATTCAGCGCCTATTAAGTCACAAGTAACAATAACATGCTATGGAATACAAAAATGTAAGAGATAAAATTATTTTCCTTTTTTTAGCTTCACGCTTTTATAAAAAATGGGAATAGAAAAATTTAAGAAAATGGAAATAGAAAATCCATCTTTCCCGAGTAGGAATCGAACCCTCAACCCGTCGCGTTTACAGGCAGACGTTTACGCCTCTACGTCAAGACGGTCGACGGTATTTTCCTTTTGTTTTGTTTAAAATTAAGAAATTCAATAAGAGTGGTTTATGCACATAGGATTTTACAAATTTAAATAAATTTACATACATACAAAAATATCACAAATGCTTAAATCACTACAAGTGACCTCTCTCAGGCTAACGTTATTCTAAGGACTTAACGTTAAAAGGTCAGTAAACGCAAAACAATATATATATATATATATATATATATATATATATATATATATATATATATATATATATATATATATATATATATATATATATATATATATATATATATATATATATATATATATATATATATATATATATATATATATATATATATATATATATATATATATATATATATATATATATATATATATATATATATATATATATATATATATATATATATATATATATATATATATATATATATATATATATGTTTCATTTATAAATTCTTTACATACAATTTAGGTATGAAAATGTTACGTTCCCACACTACCCTGGGATCGCTTAGTCAGGTTCCATACAACTTGTTCAACATTGCATTAGATCGGAGAATTTAGCGGCATGTAATTTTACACTTAAAGGCATTTTCTATGTATTCTTTTTAATATAATTTCAATTAATCAGACTCCGCATAACTTGTTCACTATTGTTTTAGATCTAAGAATAATAGCGGCATATAATTTAATACTCAAAGGCATTTTCCATGTATTCTTTTAATTAATATAATTTTAAGTATATATTAATACGTAATTTCAATTATAAGGTACACTCTTGTTTCTAACATTGAACAAGCAAGTTGTCAACTAGTTATAAGTTAGATTGTAACTTTTTTTTAATAAATACTTTTAATAATTTGGTTTTTTTTGGATCCTCCGCTGCCACCGTACTTAATTGGCGCAGTCGGTAGGATACTCGCGGGCCGGGTCGCGAGCAACGTAATATAAATTTCTTAAGAAATAACGTCGCGGTCCACCCGGGTGGCTTTCAAGCACCAAGAAGAGTATCCAGAATCTACGAGGCGACGCAGCGAGGCGTATCCAGACATTGATACACCAAAGAAGACCAGATTTAATTGTAAGTACATTAGAATCTTTCTAGTGATTGCTTACTTGTAGTTTTAGATCCTTTATTATATCCTTTTCCAAGATTTCCCTTCAGAGGCAATCGAAAACCCCTAGGTTTAGTAATTATAGTAGTAGAGCGCGTTTTCAAGACGCACACCGTAATTTAGAATTAGGAAATAATATTATAACATTAGTTTCGGAAGAAAATAAAAAAATGGCTGAATTAGACAACGCTCTAAAGGCCCTACGTTTATTGCCGGAATTCGATGGAAATCCGAACATATTACCTAGATTTATTAAATTAGGAGATCACATAGTTCAAGAGTTTGTATATAACAACCCTGACAATAATTTACTTAATATCGCAGTGGTAAACGGCATTTTGAATAAAGTAATAGGTTCAGCGGCCCGTTTAATCAACACCAGTGGCATTCCCTCAGACTGGAGTGGCATTCGTAAGTCACTTATTAATAATTTTTCAGACCAGCGGGATGAAACCGCACTGTACAATGATCTCTCTCTCTTAACACAAGGATCAAATAGCCCACAGGAGTTTTATGAGCGCTGTCAAAATTTATTTAGTACAATTATGACTTATATCACTTTACATGAGGAAATTTTTACTACTATAGAAGCTAAAAGAGTTCTTTATCAAAAATTAACCCTGCAAGCCTTTTTAAGAGGATTGAAAGATCCCTTAGGCTCACGCATACGATGTATGAGACCTGAAAGTATAGAAAAAGCGTTAGAATTCGTACATGATGAGCTAAATACAATGTATTTACAGGCTCGAAATGAACCCGAACGGACTAGGCACCCCCTGGCATTCTCACCTCACCCTTTTAAGGTAAATTCTAATTTTAATCATAATATACAACAGTTTAGACCCGTTCAAACTCCTAATCAAACTCGTAACAATTTTATGACAAACTCACAACAGTTTTCACCTAGACCGCAGCTAGGCCCAGGTCCTACACATACTCAACAAATGTTTAGGGCTCCACCTCCAAATTATAATCCCCACAACGCATTTAGAAACCCCCAACGTAACGTTATTCCGCAATTTAATTCAACATCTCAGTCTGCTCGACCTATGAGTGGCGTTAGTAATTTTGTTCCTAGAAATTTACCACCCACGGGAAATATTGCGGGACACGATTGGAGAAGGTTTGGAAATCCACCCCCATCTAATTATTTTAAAACAAGGGAAATGAATTACCATGACAGTGACTATTACGATCAAAATTACGAGTGTTATGACTATTACGACTATAATGACTATTCTTACAGTGATCACTATACTAATGAATATAATTACAACGACTATAGTTACGAAAATTCCGAAGATTATTATAATATTAATAATATACCTCCAAATTCTGAACAGTTTGCCAACCAATGCGTACCTTGTGAACCCTATGAAGGAAAACAGTCGTCAACCCCTTCGAAGGAGGATTTTCAGGAAGTCAAAATATTAGACAAACCAAAATAGAACTTAATCTTCAAACTCAGCGGCAACTCCCCTATATACAGATTAAAAATCCCCTTTGAAATTACTTATAGATACCGGCGCAAATCAATCCTTTATTAGTCCAGATGCTGTAAAAAAATATTTTTTCAACTTTCCTTTAAATAACGACCCTTTCGAAGTGAGTAACGTACACGCTGTAAGTAGACATAAGTATTCAATAACGATTCCTAGTTTCTTTGAATTTAATACTAAAGATAATATAACATTTTTTATATATAAATTTCATAACTATTTCGACGGATTGATAGGTACAGATTTATTAGATAAATGGGAAGCAACTATTGATTATAAAAGAAAATTATTCATAACTAAGGACGCTTCGAACCCTATTCAACTTTATAATTCGCGTAATAAAAATTTGTACGAAAATATTATACCAGCAGGTACCTCAAAATTAGTAAAATTACCGATAAACGTTCATGAAGGTGAAATTTTTATCCCGGAACAAACTATTTCTAGCTGTATAATAAAAGAATGTTTAACGCGCGCTACAAAGAACAGTGCTATTTTAGAAATTTATAACCCGAGTCGCAATGACATTATATTTTCTATCGATAAACCTATCCACGCAGAATTATATAATATTGAGTATCAGTGTACCGAGCAAATTCCAGATCGCGAAAAGGAAGTTCGATCCCGTTTACGCACCAGTCACTTAAATGAGGAAGAACGAATTAATTTAGAAACACTTTGCGGTCGCTACGCGGACATATTTTACTTAGAGGGAGAAAAATTAACGTTCAGTAATACAATAAAACATTCAATTAAAACGACAGATGAAGTACCGGTTTATACTAAAAGTTATAGGTATCCGTTTATACATAGAAACGAGGTTAGGGATCAAATTCAAAAGATGTTAGATCAAGGAATCATTAGACCTTCCGATTCAGCTTGGAGCTCTCCTATATGGGTAGTTCCTAAGAAAAATGACGCTTCAGGGAAAATCAAATGGCGTCTTGTCGTTGACTTTCGTAAGGTTAACGGAAAAACGATAGATGACAAATATCCTATACCAAACATATCAGATATTTTGGACAAATTAGGTAGATGTCAATATTTTAGTACGTTAGATCTTGCAAGCGGGTTTTATCAAATTGAAATGAACCCCGCTGACATTCCTAAAACAGCTTTTAATGTAGAGCATGGACATTTTGAGTTCTTAAGAATGCCTATGGGCTTAAAAAACGCACCCTCTACGTTCCAAAGGGTTATGGATAATGTTTTACGCGGTTTACAAAATAGTATTTGTTTAGTATATTTAGATGATATAATAGTTTTTAGCACTTCGCTTCAGGAGCATATTGAAAACTTAGAAAAGGTTTTTAATAGATTACGAGACTCAAATTTTAGAATACAAATGGATAAATCGGAATTTTTGAAAAAGGAAACTGCGTACTTAGGGCATGTCATTACGAGAGAAGGAATAAAGCCTAACCCCGATAAAATATCCTCTATTTTAAATTATCCTATTCCGAAAACAAATACGGAAATAAAAAGATTTCTAGGTCTCCTAGGATACTACAGGAAATTTATTCCTAATTTTGCTAGAATTACAAAACCATTTACACAATGCTTAAAAAAAGGCTGTAAAATAAATATAAATCAAGAGTATATAGACTGTTTCGAAAAATGTAAAAAATTATTAATAAACGACCCGATTCTCCAATATCCCGACTTTTCGAAGGAATTTATATTGACCACGGACGCTTCTAATTTAGCTATAGGAGCTGTACTCTCTCAGGGACCCATTGGATCCGATAAACCCATAGCATATGCCTCTAGAACCTTAAATACTAGCGAACTTAATTATAGCACAATAGAAAAGGAATTATTAGCGATAGTTTGGGGTACGAAATATTTTCGTCCTTATTTATTTGGCCGGAAGTTCAAAATTATTACCGACCATAGACCACTTCAATGGGTTATGAATATTAAAGAACCTAACTCCAGACTAACTCGATGGAGGCTTAAATTAAGTGAATATGATTTTACTGTAATTTATAAGCAGGGAAAATATAATAGCAATGCCGATGCATTATCGCGAATAGAAATTCATAACGAGGAATTTTCAACTGCTGTAAATCACTCAGAAAAGTCTTCTTCTAATTCCCAAACAGCAACTGTACATACGGACTTAGAAAATCCCATTTTAGAGATCCCAATAACAGACGACCCCCTAAATAAATTTCATAGGCAAATTATTTTTAACATAGTAGGGGACATTAAAAGTAGGCCCGTTGTATCTAAATTATTCGAAAATTACATAAAAACTACTGTCTCGATCTCAAGTTCAAATTTAGAAAGTGACGTCATAAACGCGGTTAAAGAATATGTAAACCCCAAGGTTAAGACTGGTATCTTAATTAACCCCCCGTTAGGCATGTATAAAATAATTCCTATAATTCAAAATAATTTCAAAAATTCTGCAATGAACCTTCTTCTCACTAAAATAGAATTGGAAAATGTGAAGGATTATTTAAAACAACAGGAAATAATTAAAAATTATCACGAAGGAAAAACTAACCACCGCGGAATTAATGAAAGTTATTTATCTTTGTCGAAACGGTATTTTTGGCCAAAAATGAAAGAGCAAGTGTCGAAGTATATAAATGAATGTTCTATATGTGGACAAGCTAAGTATGACCGAAATCCCATAAAACAAAAATTTCAAATTGTCCCTCCTCCAACTAAACCTTTTACTATAGTTCATCTCGATTTATTTAGTGTAGAAAATCAAAAATATTTAACGATTATTGACGCTTTCTCAAAATACGCACAGGCTTATCATCTTAGGGATGCTACCGCGATTAGTGTAGTACAAGGGTTATTACTATTTTGTACCCACCACGGAGTTCCTTTGACGGTTGTAACCGATAGAGGCCCCGAGTTTTCAAATCAGTTATTTTTGGAATTTTTAAGATTACACCAAATTATTAATCATAAAATTTTACCTTATACACCTAACGACAACGGATTAGTCGAAAGGCTTCATTCCACACTGTTAGAACATATACGAATCCTCAAAATAAATCAAAAGGGAGAATCAGTTGTTAATCTCATGCCTTACGCTGTCTTAGCCTATAATAGTTCTATTCATAGCTTCACTAAATGCAGACCGATGGATATTATCACTGGACACTTCGATCCCCGTGACCCTGTAGACATAGATTTGACAGAACAATTGCTACAACACTACATACAGGACCATCGTGAACGAATGAAAAAAGTTTACGATATTATTAATGACTCCTCTTTACACCAACGAACGCAAATTATTGAAAATTTAAATAAAAATAGAGAGCCTGAGACTATTTACCTACCAGACCAGCAGATATTCATTCGCAACCCCAATGCATCTCGACAAAAACTCGCCCCCCGTTTTACACAAGACAATGTTTTAGCTGACTTACCTATACACATTTACACAAAAAAGAAACGACTACCAGTTGCAAAGACAAGACTTAAAAGAGTACCTAACAGTGCTCTATTGTTACAGAATGACGATCCTGTTATCGACCCTGACAAAAGCAGAGGAGATTAATTTTAGTAATTTGGATAATGGAATGTTACCATTCAAATTAGGACCCACGCAAATAATATCCCACTATCATTCTTTTATTCAATGTATAGACTTAGATAAAATTCAATATAGCTTAGATTCTGTTAAGTTGCAAATAATGAATACTAAGCCCATCCTAAGAAATAAAACGCTTTCCCTTTTTCAAATGCATATTCAGTATCTTAAAATTAAGTTAGACACCGCTTTTCAACAGCTGAAAACCTTTGAAATCAATCGTGTTAAGAGAGGCCTCATTGACGGATTAGGATCAGTAATAAAAAGTATTTCTGGAAATCTTGACTATACGGACGCCATAAAGTATGATAAAGCCATTAGTTTATTAGAACAAAATAATAATTTATTGACAAGTGAAATTAACAATCATATTAGTTTGAGTAAAAGCTGGATGTCTCAAAATGCCGATATCATAAATAAGCTAGTTAGCAATCAAAAGCAGTTAGAATATTTGTTAAAAAATTTAAAGAATGTTAGTAATGAATTAGAGAATGATTTTGTAAACTTTATGCAACTAACTCAAATTTTCCTAATTTTGGGAGATAACATAGAATCAATTTCGAACGAATTATTTCGCTTGGAAAATTTACTTGCATTTATTCGTGCTAAGAGTAATCATCACTCTATGTTGACTTTTAGTATGTATCAAGATATCATAACTAAATTAATTACACTTTATAAGAAAAATGAACTTTTAAATATAGGTTTTAGAGATTATTTCGATGTCATTCAAGTAGGCTATTATTATAGCGCGAGAGATATTATTTTAGTTTACAAATTTCCGATTGTCTATCCTAAAAATTATATCTTATATCATTTGTCCCCTGTGCCTAACATAAATCATCAAATCCTTATCCCTCCTCAACCTTACATAGCAATTCACGAAAAAGATTTTATGTACATAGAGGCTGAATGCCCGAAGATCGGTGAATCATATCTATGTGATCATAAACTAAATTATAATCAAGAAAAACAGCCAGATTGTATCGAACGCCTTATAACGACGCAGCAACTGCAAAGTTCCTGTCACTACACGTCAATTATCCTTACTACAGAAGCAGTCGAACAGTTAGACGACAAACATTATATTATCACGATTCCCCAGCCAACCAGATTGAAACTATCATGCGACCAACAGAAATACTTGAAAATTCAGGGAAGTCACCTCGTAACACTACCACCAGGATGTTCTATACAAAGTACGCTATTCAATATAATCAACAGCAATAATCATATAAAAGGACAAGCCTTGGAAATTATTGATTTATCTAGTATTAATTTGACATTAAAGAAAAATCCTGAAGTAATACTGAAACTCAATTCAATAAATTTGACCGACATCCATGAAGCAAATAGAAAAATCTCTGCACAACAAGCTATTTCAAAAATGTCTACAACACCCGATAGATTATATCATATAACGATTCCGCTATATGGAATTATTTTAATCGCAACTGTAATAAGTATTTTCTATATACTTGTTAAAACTATGAAGAAAATTCGAAAACGTAGAGCATCAACCGAAAGGGATATATCCAAGGAGGAAGCTAGGACTCCAGATCCAGTGGAACAAATTCTCCAGCACTATTCAAGATCCAAGGACGCTGAATAGGTGCTGTTCTTCAGGAGGGAGGTGTTACGTTCCCACACTACCCTGGGATCGCTTAGTCAGGTTCCATACAACTTGTTCAACATTGCATTAGATCGGAGAATTTAGCGGCATGTAATTTTACACTTAAAGGCATTTTCTATGTATTCTTTTTAATATAATTTCAATTAATCAGACTCCGCATAACTTGTTCACTATTGTTTTAGATCTAAGAATAATAGCGGCATATAATTTAATACTCAAAGGCATTTTCCATGTATTCTTTTAATTAATATAATTTTAAGTATATATTAATACGTAATTTCAATTATAAGGTACACTCTTGTTTCTAACATTGAACAAGCAAGTTGTCAACTAGTTATAAGTTAGATTGTAACTTTTTTTTAATAAATACTTTTAATAATTTGGTTTTTTTTGGATCCTCCGCTGCCACCGTACTTAATTAAAATATAAATATAAAGATTAAATTATTGTTATTATTATTTATTATTTAAATTAAACATTTCACATATTTGTTATCTTCAATGTTGATGTGATACGAAGTAAATCTAATACTACGGTTAAATATGAACATAGATGAGTTAGTTCTCATAATACGCGCTACAAACTTTAATCTTTTTTCGACAACCTGGGCCTACAGATGATCGATAATCGATAAGATTTAAGACGGCAGTGAGAAAATTCAATTTGCATTTTGTATAAACACAAAGTAATAGTAATAATACAGTATATATTTTGCAAATCTATATTATAATTATTAAATTGATACTATTTTCTATGGAAACTACACATAAAAGCTGAAACGGTTCCGTAAGTAAAAAGGAAAACTATTTTCTTAAATTGCGTGGAGGATCAAGATGAAATTAAAATATCCAAGTCTACGATTTCTTGTAACTCAGAAAAAATCACCCATTTCTGATTATTTTTTTGCCTTTTTTATGAAAATCATATAATTGGAGTTCATATGTGTATAATATGTATGTGTTTATATAATTTATTTTTAATAAGTAGTTTTTTAATATTTTTTGCTTCACTGTAGATTTACCCCGCTCCGGATTTTCAACACAATTTTGGAAAGATTTCTTATTGTGTGGTGGACTCAATGCCATGTTTTTGTATACAAAACGATTCTTCGAAAGAGAAGAGATCAATATTCTTTATTTATTACCAAATCACATTATGACCTAATCTTCTATAATAGAAAACGACTAAACTTAGATTCTCCCATGGGTTTATATTTTTAAATTGCGACTACAGTACCAGAAGTGCGTACTATTGATAATATTAAGAGTTCTAATGGTAATAATTACATTATTAAAGCAATGAAAATCAATTATCGTCATCATTACTAATGCTTTACACGTTATTCCATTACATTAATTTAATTATCGTTCGTATCGCTGATATTTCGATTTCATATAGAAATTTAACGCACTGGTGATTATATTGGCTTCATCGTTGAACATATGAATAAATTTGCTCGTTCCTATTGGACGTATCTAATGGAATATTTTTTTAGAATAGATTTGCGCGTGTGTTACTTCATCTAATGACCTTCACGCAGTAAAAAAATAAATTGAAAATGATATCATGTCGAACAAAACTATAGTATAACTTGAAATATAAAAACGTGCAATTAGGACAAAAGACAATAACTGCATGTCATGTTTTAGTCACATTAAATAGAAATATATATCTGTACTTAACTTTTGTAATATTTTTGATGTATTTATACGTATGGTTTTTATGTGTTTCTTAATTTTTTTGTTAACATAACTCTTTTTTTTTCGTTACTTCTATACATTGTTCAGGTAGAACTTGAAAATATATATCTCTCAACCATTTACACTCTGGCTACAATCAGTTTATCCGATATTATTACCCTAATCACGATGTGGTTTTATTTCTTTTATATTCGAATCGAATCGAATTGTGAAATTGATTTACAGCTCAGACAGACACTTAGAAATAGCATGTATGTGTGTCTGTTCTAACATAAAATTACTTAGTGCTTCCTAAGCAATTTAATATAGACTGTTCTATATCGAGAACTCGTTGCAACATCAGAATTAAAGCTTAACTACCACAATTATCAAATAATAAAATGCAAGCATGAATACAAAAAGACTACAATTGAAATGAAGCTCAGTGAAGCTTTTTATTTTAAATGTTTTTAGAGTTGTCTAATGTACTTTAAATATGTATAGATTAAAAAAAATCATGACAAGTAGACTATATTACTTGCGCCTTCATGAGTTTTGTTAATGATTAAATACAAATAAAATAATAGACCAAAACACGGAATGTGCTAACAGCAACCAATAATCCTAACTTTATGCATAATGCAATGCAATTTCCTCGTAATCCCCGTAAGCCTCAGTAACTCGCAGTTCGAAACATCCGATGTTTGGTACTGGGCATACGGGTATGCTACCCCGGATCTTCGAGCCACCACTGGCTTACTCCTCACCACTCCATGAAAATGGTGTCCTTATGTTCGCTTTCCTAAATTTTTCTCTTTTTATTCCTTATTCCTTGTTGGCTTTTCCCTTAAAATTAGTTTTGAAGGTCAGATGGCAATCGCTCCATTAAAAAGCCGCCATTTTGTGACTTAAATGGACAGAAAGGAAAAGTGTTAGAGCTGGGTTACCGTGTGAAGTACGAACACGGCTAAAGAAGATAGTACCTAGAAAGAAATTCTGCTTTGCAACGTGGAAAACTGGCTCTTTAACCGGACGATGCAGAGAACTCGCAGATGTACTCATGAGACGTCGGGTCCAGTGTGCTTTCCTACAGGAAATGCGCTGAAAGGGCAATAACTCCCGTAACATCGGACAGGGTTACCAGCTCATATACACTGGGTGACCTACCGGTAAAGCTGGTGTAGCAGTAGTTTTGTCTGAGCAGAGTGGTCTCCTTGAAGTTGACAGACAAAGCGACCGCTTGACACTGGTTGCAGTTGGGCCGAAAAGGAATCATTTTGGGAGCACTGTGAAGAGGTTCTACTCGCTATACCATCTCTGATATACTGAGGTAATCATAGTTGGGGGGACCTTAACGGTCACGTGGGTAAGGCTGCGGAAACGTATGAGCGTGTCCACGCTGGTTTTGGAGCGTGTCACGGTTGTGGCAATGCAGAGGGAGAAAATATTCTAAGAACCTGTATTACGTCCGATCTAGCTATTGTGAATGCGAGTGGGCCCCACTCAACTCAAATAGATTATTTGTTGACCAGACGTTGTCATGTGTGCAAGGTAACTAACTGTAAAGTCATTCCTGGTGAAAGCCTCACGGCCCAACATCGTCTTCTTATCATGGACTGTTGTTACCCTGACAAAGACAATACCAGAGACGCGTAAGCCTAAGATCAAGTGGTGGTTGCTGAAGGGACGGATGCAGACCAATTTTCTGGCAGAAGTTAACAAACAAAACTTATCAACTAATATCGAAACTGCTCAGGAAGCTTGGGATCGAGTTCAGTCAGCAATTATTACGGCTAGCAAACGTGTTCTTGGCGTTTCTAGGGGAGGGCTTGTCATCGACAGGGAGGTGTGGTATTGGAAAGACCAGGTACAAGTGGTGATTCGTGAAAAGAAGACTATTTAAAGAGTGGCAGAATTCCAACTCTCCTGAAGACAGACTGGAGTACTTAGCAGCAAAACGTGCCAGCAAAAGAGCTGTAGCCAGAATCCGCAGTGACAGTTTGTCGCCATTATACGACAAACTTGATACTGTGGAGGGGCAGAAGGTCATTTACAAACTGTCACAAAATGTCTTTGTGTCAGAGATTCCCATGGCAAACTGCTTTGTACTCATGCTTCTGTGAAGGAGAGGTGGAGAAGCTGTTTCTTAGAGTTGCTGAATACTTAGCACCTGTTTGGTCTTCCTTCTGAACTACCTCTTAACCTTGGACTTATTGCTCCAATGACCCTTGATGAGACTTAAGATTGTCTTTGACGTAGAACGAAAAATCGGCGGGACCTGACAATATTCCGATCGAAGCGTGGAAATCATTGGGATCTCTTGGTGTGCTCATACTTACTGACCTTTTTAACCGTGTCTTGAACACTAGGACGATGCCAAACCAGTAGCGGCACAGTTTTATTATCCTCATTTACAAAGGAAAGGGCAGTGTTCAAGATTGCGGTAATTAAAGGGACATTAAGATTATGAGTCACAACATGAAACTTGACATGAAACGTGATCGGCCTCAGGCTCCGCCAATAACGTACTGTCTCTGAGTGTCAATACGGATTTCAGCCAAGATCAGGCACTATGGACGCAACTTTTGCCCTCCGAACTTTGATGGAAGCATACACGGAAAGAAGGAGAGCTCTGCATATAGCGTCCCTAGACATGCAGAAGGCCTTCGACCATGTGCCACGTCAATGTATCTGGTGGGCACTGCGATCCAAAGGGATCCCCGAATCCTATATTGATATTATCAGAGATATGTACCACGACTCCGTTTCTGTGGTTACCGCTGTTGGCGACACATAATGTTTCCCGATTACAGTAAGGGTTCACCAAGGCTCAGCTCTGTGTCCGTTTCTGTTGAATGTAGTGCTAGATACTGTCACGCCACATATCCAGGACCAGTCAACATGGCTGATGATGTATGCCGATGACATAGCACTCATCGACGAGAACCGACTGACGCTTGAGCACAAAGTGAACGTCTGGAAGGGTCCGGTAGAGAACGGTTGCCTTAAACTAAATGTGTTGAAGACCGTGTACATAGTATGCGGGAACCCGGACTCGACCACTATCCAGATAGGTTCTGAATCAGTCGTCAAGACGAAAAAGTTCAGATACCTTGAATCCTTTATGCACGAGTCTGGAGGCATCGACTACGGTGTCTATGCCCGGATTAGCGATGCTTGGGTCGAATGGCGGGAGCCTACTGGTGTGGTCTGCGATCGCAGAATACCACCCAAATTCAAAGGATTGATATACAAGGGCATGATTCGACCAGTTCTTTTATACGGCAGCTAATGTTGGCCAGCATTATCTCGGCATACTCAGAAGCTTCACGTCACGGAGAAGAAGATGCTGGAGATAAAGATGATGCAAGTGGATGTGTGGTGTAAAGCGGGCTGACCGCATACGCAACACATTCATTCGAGGTAGTCTGGGGGTGCGTGACGTAGCGGATAAGCTCCAAGAGCGTCGTTTGAGATGGTATGGCTTAGGAACTATGTCGGAACACAATGCCTAGTCATGTCGGTTCCTGGAGTGAGACTGTTCGATTGCTCGGCTGGACGTTGTGTTGCAGGATATGAGAGCCGATGGCCTAACCGCTGAGGATGCTAAATCGTGCAAAGTGGAGTAGTTTGAGTCGGAAAGCAGACCCTGGAAGTAAGCTGGGATAATGCTAAGTGGAAGAAGATATATGATGTATATGTATATTTTTTTTTAGCTTCACGCTTTATCCCGCACATGGCAGGGTAGGCAGAAGGAACTGCAGGAACCATACGAACCTAGTGTTAAGACACTCCGTTGCTTAGTCCTTGCTTTCTCCGTCACCACTTTCCGCCGTTTTCGAGGCATTGCGTGTTGAGTGGCGGAACTCAACGCCGCGCTTTGCCTAATTTGCCAGAGCGAAGAAAATGGAAATAGAAAAATCCATCTTCCCCGACTGGTGATCGAACCGATATATATAAGATATTTATCAGTTTTAAAAATACTCAAATTTCGCGACACGTTTTGAACACATCTTGTAAGCTAACAAGCTTTTTGGAGTAAAATATTTTGCAGTGAATTAAGCATTATATATATATATATATATATATATATATATATATATATATATATATATATATATATATATATATATATATATATATATATATATATATATATATATATATATATATATATATATATATATATATATATATATATATATATATATATATATATATATATATATATATATATATATATATATATATATATATATATATATATATATATATATATATATATATATATATATATATATATATATATATATATATATATATATATATATATATATATATATATATATATATATATATATATATATATATATATATATATATATATATATATATATATATATATATATATATATATATATATATATATATATATATATATATATATATATATATATATATATATATATATATATATATATATATATATATATATATATATATATATATATATATATATATATATCAGTGTTAAAAATATTCAAATTTCGCGACACGTTTTGTACACATCTTGTAAGCTAACAAGCTTTTTGGACTAAAATATTTTGCAGTGAATTAAGCATAAACTCAAATTATATTATAGTATTGAAAGCTTTTGAGGGTCTTAAGAGATTCATCAATGTGAAATCGTCTTGTGAATGCCTCAATCGAAAAGTAATTTCTCAAAGCAATATTAGGAATTTATTAAAATTGTTAGGTGATGTTTATGAAAATATAAACACTTTTAAAAGACTACTTTTAGTTTCCCATTTATAATTTTCTCTTTGAGTATTTTTTTTATTTTGCCTACTTATTGTTACTATTATTTATGAATTATTTTTTGCAAAAAAAACAACACTGTTATTTAAACCAAGAAATATTATAGAACCTGCAAATTATGTACTCTATAGATTGTGTTTATATAAAGCTCATGTGCCCTTTCAACACGAACCACTATTTGGTGGGTATTTAAGCTTTCCTTTTCAGACCTTCATTGTCAATAGTTAGGCATAGTCAAGCTCTTTACGCCGGATTATTTGAAACCTTTGTACACAAAAAGTATGAGGCGAGCTTTTGAAGATAAGATCTTTAACCTTACTGCTTGCTACCTTTAATTTCTTGCTATTTTCTTTTACTGTTACTTACAGTACAGGAATACCTTAATAAAAAAGCAAGTGCCGCATTACTTTATCCCGAATATTAAAGTCGACCCATTTATAGCCAAGCTATATTTACTTATTTTGAATTAACTAGAAAAGATTTACTAGTTAAAAATATAAAGAAATACAGGAAGGAATTTGAAAGATAGACAAACCCTTTTGCCTAAAAATCAGAAGCAATATTACAATGCGGGCAAGTTGTTACACGCTACTTTCATCTCGACATTATCCCAGTGACATTTGTTCTCCCATTTTAGTGAATCTGCGGTTTCCCTAATTTGAGGTAATGAACCTTAGCGCCACTGAAGTTTAACAGAGTGTCCTGTCACTTTGTCTTCCTCCCCGTTTGCAGTACAAAATGTGTAGATTAAAAACTATTTTAATATTAAAATATAATGAAAATTAGACAATTTTAAAGTCATATAATAAAATGTTCAACAAATAGCTCACGCTCGAAAATGGCATTTTTTTTTCTTAGGAAAATATTCTAAAAAGAAGAAAATAATAGATCACTAGTGCATTTGTAGCACGGAAATTGCTCTTGTAATTTATTCATAATGAAACTTATAAATTAAAAGATTCTCCATGTAAATGTGATGGTTTGTTTGATTGTACTGACCAATTTTATTGTTTGAAAAGGAAAATGCTGCAAAGTTTGGCAAGTTCAGTTCAAACTTGATTGGAGCAATTTTAATGAAATAGCAAACTTATCGGATTACTGCTTTTTTGTGAGGACGCTAAATTTTTAAGAAGAGCGTTTTTTTCTCAACGACGTAGATCAGAGAAGTGCGCTCGTTTTTTGGAAACGAAACAAATATGAATAGTATGAAAAATTTATATTTAATCTCTTAAATATACATTTTTCACTATAAAATATTCATTTTGAATAATTTATATGAAATGTGTATGTAACCATAACAAAGCTCATTGCGTTAAAAAGATCATAACGTGCCTTGCACACACGCCTAAATGCACGTATTTTAAAAAACTTAGTTTGTTATATTGAATCGGTATTTGCTAATAAATTTTTTTTATAATATATATTTTTAACATAAGTATAATTTAAAAATGCTGTTGTGCTGCTACAAATGTATTGAATTAATGTTAACATTTTGTTTCTAATATGATACGTATAAAATAATTATTATTAGCAGCTATTTAAATTAAAATTAAAATACAACTAAAATTAAAATTTATTTTATTTATTTACATTACCTTTATCAAGTAGAGCATCATATTTTTAATTTATAAGCCTCTCTGTTATTAAAAATATATATTTTGTTTAGTGATATCTAAATATTTTACAAGATATAACTTAAATGGCATCAATAATTGCCTACTTTCACTTACTAAAGATTTCCTACTTTCGACTACGAAGTCGAACTTCGAGGTAGTCTCTCTTGCTGTGATGAAATCTTTTTGTATACTTTATGACTGGGATTCTGTTTAAGTTGGCACCACAAATGGTTTCTATGGGTAACTTTTGCACATACGTTGCCATTTATCCAATCCCTTTGAGGTGGGTTGAGTAATTTGGTTTTAGTAATTTTGCTTTCTTGTAGGCATTGTTTAAGTTAGTTTCTAATAAGGTATAATTACTTTCTATCTCACTAAAATTCACTTTAAGTATTTTGTTATGAAGTTTATCGTAATTGATGGCTTCATAACTTTTTTCAGTATTTGAGTAAGCTTAAATTTGTTAATTTGCAGATAAATTTGTTTATGGCCAGATATAGCTGAGTTGATAATAGTAAATTTAAAGTCGTAGTTTTTTAAGTTCGTCGTAATGTGATCAATTATAGATTTGCTTGTGGTAGAATCTCTTGTGCAGTATGTTTTATAATTTATATTCGCAATTGAGCTTCATAGTCTTCTAAAAAGGTCTTTAAGTTCGTGTCTCCTGGATTGTAAATTAAGCCAATATCTAAGGCAAATCTGTTGACATGGACCCACTAATAATTGTTGCCTAGTTGTTGTGAATTTATATCGATACACCACCCCCTTTTGTATCAGTTGTTATGTTGTAGTAGTGAGTATAGCTAGATATATTATATTTTTTGCTTTAATTTAAAGTATATAAAATATTTAAAATAAAATTACCAGTCCTGCCAGTACTACTTCTGCTTCGTGCCAGTTTTTATTAGTTTCCATATTGCAGGCTGCTTTATTAAAAATTGCTTATTTTAGGAATACTTCACGTCGGTCACATAAATGGAAGTTATATTCCTGAATTCCTCCATAATATTTACGACATTTGTTCATAAAAGTTTCTCAGGTCTACAAATAGTATTGTTACTTTACAGTAGGATACCTATATTTTATATCGTATGAACAAAAACATTATCTTAATGTATATATTTCTACTAATATAAAAAATAAAGGAAAAATGAAGGTAACAATTTTACGTTGTGGCGCAGAATCGTACCGTCTACTAGTAAACTCGACGATTTGTGGGTTCGCTTTACGAACAGGGAAGATGGAATTTTCTATTTCCATTTTGTTCGCTCCAGAAAAGTTCCGTTACTCAACACGCAAAGCCACAAAAAAAGGCGGAAAGCGGGGACGGAGAACGCAGGGACTAAGCAACGGAGTGTCTTAACAATAGGTTCCTACGGTTCCTGTAGATCCTTCTGCCTCCCCTCCCATGTGCGGGATAAAACGTAAAGATATAAAAAAGCGATTATATTTGTTTACATAAACAAATATAAAAAATATTTTATATAGTTATATTAACCTAAAATTATTAAATACATTGTGATTTTTTAATGATAAAAATGGAAATTGAAAATATTGCGAAACTTTAAGTTGGATGAGCGCAAGTTTTTATTTTGTTTAGGTCCCACAAGAGCTTCGCGGGAGTTTGAAATCAGATTTAGGGTTTTATTGTTCCGCCTGAGCGGGATGTGCTCATTTTTTTCAAGAAAAATTTTATTCTTTCTACTGGCATTTATATACTGAAATTATTTTATCCTCTTATATTAAAGTTAAATAATTAGAGAGGTAACTTTTTTAAATTAATATTTGTGAAGATTATAATAACGAAAGAATTAAAGATTTACGAATTTAAATGACTTTTCATTTGTCGTTCGACTTACGAGTAGTTTTTTTTTTAGATGTCGTCGTCGTCGTTTTTTTTAAGTTAAAACGTCGTCTTAACCATAGCGTACTAAGTTTTAGATCATTAACGTCAAATAGTACTTATAAATCAAGTCAGAAAAACTTTTCATGCGTCTTGTATATGCACGCTATAGGATTTGTTTAGATTTAATTCAAGCTTTAATAATTTATATCTAGTAGGTGTACAGTAACCTTGTACGCGTGGACTTTATCACTTTACCGTCAAAGCTTTTAGAGTCCAAGACACATATTTTACAGGTTGAAAGATTATTTATATGACAAAGAGATATATAGAGAATCAACTACAGCAATGCATCATTCTATTTTTTTTGTAATGCATTTAATATGTCATAGAAACAAGACTCAATACTGTACTAACTTAATACTAACTT
This sequence comes from Dione vanillae, assembly GCA_037178615.1. Taxonomy (NCBI): domain Eukaryota; kingdom Metazoa; phylum Arthropoda; class Insecta; order Lepidoptera; family Nymphalidae; genus Dione; species Dione vanillae. The sequence continues at coordinate 115,324 of JAZFAU010000366.1, forward strand.
TTGGATAATTACAAAACGATCTTTCCCTTTTTATGGCCATATTGCACTTACATTTATTACTTTAAAAGTATAAGGAAATGTCTTTAATATTAATATATGTTACCAATGTCTAAAAATTAAAATAATATAAACAATAAGTTCTTTGATTTCCGCGATTTTTATACATTTTAAATAAACAATTTAAACAGATTTATACGCGATAAATCCGTTTAAATTGTTTTATTTAACATGATACAAATATTTTGTCAGTGTTAATAAACGCTGCTCAAGCTGTACCAGATGACTCAGCATAATTTTTACAAGTCGTTATTTAAGGGCATCCACAATAAATGTATGGCTATAATCCTTTGAATACCTAGGTACTTAGTTGCTTTTATTAACAAAATTTGGAGGCGTTCGAGTAGGCCGTTACTTAAACTTGTTAAAGTAACATTTTAAAACCCAACAATAAATATGAAGCGACTTGAAATAATAGGTGTATGTACATTTGAATTTCTTTTTGGACTGACTTTTGCTACATACTAATTAAACTATGTGGTTGTAGGTGCAATTACCACATCCCCATGAATTATTTTAATCACATTCTTGGAATAAAAACTGTGGTGCTAAATTCTTTACACACACAAATTAAAAGAATACGCATTAGCATTCACTTCGTTCTCTGCTACCTGATAGTATAATGCGTAATTAAATTATGGAAATTTAACCTTAAATCTTATATTTTGTTTACAAGTCTAAAAAAATATCTGTTTTGCCATTAGCAAATATATTTCGTACTTTATTCAAAATATCAGTAAAGTCTTCCCTAATGTTTCTTAGCGTTTCCTAAAAAAGGTACATGCCATTATTTTTATTTTTTTTGTCTCTCACTACATGTCACATTATGGCAGTAAATGTAGACTTTTATGTTGAGTGGCTTTATTTTGCTATAGAAAGAAGAAAAAATAATAAAAAACTCAGTCGCAACTATCATGTTTATATAATTTAATATTTTATATTACATTATAATTTATCTTAAAACTTTAAATAACAACTTACTTTGCTTACTTAAACTTGATGCCATCTAAATAAATCTTCATTATGATTGTTTAATTAAAATCTATTCTATATAGAGATGACGATGACTGTTTTATAACATGTATTAGTTTCATAAAATTCATATATTTTCAACATGAATTACGAAAATACAGATATAAATAGTAAGAACTTTCAGAGCCTTGAAAATCAAATAGTTTGTAAATGGTTTAACTTTTTATATTTTTAGTTTTTAGAATAATAAAATAAAAAAAATGAAATGCGTTGTGACATTATACTGGTATTAGATTGGCACTTCATACAATGGAATCTTGTTCTATGTGCTTGTTTTATATAAGCGTGTAAAATATAACAGCATTCCGTTACGCGGGTGCTCAAAATTAACGCTCTCCACGGTATGTAGGCGGCGCTTGAAAACCATTTATTATTTTATATTATTTAGAAAACAAAATAACTTCAACTTTTAAGTAAAATTTACTTTTATTGATTTAGTTTCATTCGGAATAGTAAAAAGGAAAAACAACATTTTCTATATTAAAAAAATTATGAAATTGTAGCATTTAATCGATTTTAAAACCACACTAAAATACTCTCATAGTGTGTCTACATAAAATACTTAAAAACATGAAGGATAAAAATCTGAAGCCAAACTAAACTTTATTTCTTTAAAATCTGCTGAACATAGATGTTACGATAGTATGGAAAAGATAAAAATGTAAAATGTTTCTCAAATAGAATTTCTCACTTGGCGTCACGGGGCGGCGCCGGAGGTCGCGTACGCAAAATCGAATCACGACTCGATTCACACGATATTGGTATTCCCAGTAGTATACAGGCACTTTTCACCCGATCTGCTTCGCTAATTTCTTCTTTAATACGAAACGTAATTGCAAAATATTACATTAGAGCGCCAAATTTGGAAGGTACCTAGTGATTTGTAATTTATAAAAGTACCTATATCTTACTGAAATTAACGCTTTAAAATTAAAATAAAGCTTTTAAAAGGATATTTTAATTTAAAAATTACTAAGTCACAAACCTGATGAACGCTTCAATACCAATTTCGTATAATTTTTGTAAAAAAATATCTTCAGTTGGTAACATGTTTGTTGGGATCCATAGCAAACACTGCCGCCTTGGGGCATTTGCCGTGTCACGTTTTTCGTATATTTCTTGAGCATTATTGACTAAGCGGAGAGTATCTGTTTTATGTTGACGTTGTAGGTTTCCTATTCTTTGTTTTCGTGCTTTTGCACACACAGCCGTCTCAGGTTCTCTAGGCGTACATTGACCTACGTTCTCGTAATAGAGCCTGTATTCACATATATACTGTTATTATAAAAATATTTAAAATAACTTATATAGAGACCAATAGAGAAAGATAATAGAGACCATTTGGATAGAAAGTATAATATAAAAGTTAAAACTTCAAATGTCAAAGAAAAATACTTTATACTTAGTTTATTAAAAAACGATACAGAAAAAAGAAAACGTTAGTTAGTTTTAAACTAAATAATTGAGTGTATAAAAGTTCTTGACAAAGCAATCTGTTCAATATTTTTTTTATATTTAACATGGAATTTACATAAATATTTAATATATTAGTGCATAGGATTATTCTTTTTCAACTTTTAAATATATTTGAACTAGTTGACTTTACAGAGGGATATTATATAAGTATTTATATTATTAAAATTACTACATGTTTTAAATTTAAAGCTTAAATAAATGTTTTATAATGATATAAGCTTTCATTCAAACTGATATAAATACGTACTTGTCGTCTTTCAATACCAGGGACTGCCTTATACGCTAGGTACGCTACGCAGTTTCGTAGATACCAATTTATTTTGCAGATTTTCTTTCCTCTTTGCAAATCGCCATAATGAAATATTTGTCATGCCCCATTTGCTTCAAATACTTAGAAGTCATAATTTAGGATATATTCTTTCATATGTTTCTCTACACGAGATATTTCTTGAAACTTAACATGAAAATTGCAGTAAAAATTTTAGTTTAGAAACTTAAAATATATTCGTTTGAACGTTCCTCTTTACACTTTGCATTTATACGTAAAATTTTCGTTTAATTTTAAGACGAAAAGATGAAAGAGAATAACAGAGTGCAGGAACTGTATATATATTCTATATTTCTTTCTCACTTCGTCAACTATGAATAGGATCGAGTCCTGTATACAACATTGTCTTATTTTTTATACACAATAGTAAGTATCAGTAATCAATGAATATTGTAATTTGCTTGAAGAGATTGCCTGCGTTGTTTGCTTGATCAATTGTATTTGTCCTGTTAGCTTACATGTAGAAAATAATATCTTCCCAGAACTTTGTGCATTCTGTTATCTGAAACAATAATTAAATTGTTGTTTTATTTTCATAAAAACAAAGCAGATAACGTTTATTCTACTTATTTTTTAAGGTGACTACCTAGAAAAAAGCTTTTTTCACAATATTATCACGAAAATGACTTTTTCGATAGAAAATCATTGTTCAACAAATAACATTCTATTTTAGTGTTAATAATAATGCTAAGGAAATAAAAATAGATTATTTTTTTATATTTTGTACTATGAGATTTTTATGTCACACATACGATGTGTTATTATAATACAAATTGATGAGGAAAAAATCGTATATTGGTAATTGTTTATTCGTAAATGTTGCAGTATTAAATTTTTAGAAATCCGCGCTCAATAAGTTATTGTAAATTAAATTCAATAGTAACATTACTATCAAATATTTACATATTATATTGCATTTGTATGTATTATTTAATAAATTTTATTAATAAAATCACTCTTCATAAGTAAGCAGCGTGTGTGGGGTCCGACAAAGTGTCGGCATAGTATGTTGCCTTAGTCCAAACCAAACATCTTGTGAGAAAAGATCGTACGTCAGGGTTCTGCAAGCTTAAGTTTCATTAAAATAAGATTGCTTAAAATTCTATTAAAACTACTTTACAAAATACCGTTTGGAACATATTTAACTTTATAAATATGAACATTGAAGTTGTGATTAGTTTAAAATAAAATGCTGATAACAATTTATATCTCATACTCGTAATTATTGCTAAGAAGAACAATGGACCGTACATATAATAAATACCTCGCTATAATTCAACATTGCTTATCTAACATAACTAGAGTAGTATAATAAACAGGCAAAACAAAGTTTATATAATTTACAGAATATTCATTTCTCACATTCCATCGCAGAGCTTCGTTGTAGGCAAAAATAGCGTGAATTGCTCCAAGCCTTGTAAAGAATTTCCGCGTAGCGAAAATACTATGTTCACTGCCAGCTTTCTCGTACGCATGTTATGGTTTATTTATAGGCGTTTGGTTTATAGGCGTCGTTCTTAGTGTGGATTCAGGTACTCACTAATGGCCACCCATGTGACAGAAACAAAGATGTATTTTTATTACATTATATTTTGTGTATCTATTATTTTAGTTTTTTTTTATTACAAGTTCTAATATGAATTAAAATAACTTACTGGCTGTACCTACAAAACTATAAAATTTCGAGAATTGTGATTGTATGTGATTTAAGCTTATTGCTAATAAAAATATCAACGACTAGTTGAAATGTACTCAACTTAGTTAGCTACTTGAAAATTCATACTTAACGGTTATGAAACAAAGAATTATATCAATTCTATCCATCCAGTAGATCCGATGATGTGCTGTCCGATGTTTTAAATAACATCTACATTACTTAAAAAAATAATGCAGATAGATGTAGATGGAACACTATTTTTCGTAAAATTTCATTATATAATGTCACATAACTTTTTTACCATAAAATATTTCACGCAAAAACGGCTAAAAATTCATTAATTCTGTGCCCCTTTTTGGGTTATAGACGTTTAGATTTAGGGTATAGCTTAGTAGCACTGAAACTCTTTATAATGGACGCCATCACAACATAGATGAATTTAGTTTAACTGAATTAGATTATTGTGAATTTCCATAGACTCAGAGAAATATTTGCAATATTTCAAAAAGCAGGTAAAGTGTGGAAGAAATCTGAATATTTTCTTGAGCTATTTTTATACAAAAAGCTTAATGTAAAATTTACGTCTAAATTAAGAGTTCATTCTTCTTTTTAATATCTCTACTGTTAAATACGTCTCTACTGTTAAATCTAAACGCGTTTTCTAAATCTATCCAACATACCGTAACTTATTTTTATGATTTTTAAAGTGTTAATCCACACTAAGGATAGAAAAAATACTTAAAGAAAACATATAAAAATTTGCATTTTCGCATGGCTCAGTGGTGAGAGCGCCTGCACGGTTCGCAGGAGGGCGCGGATTCGAGTCCCGCTGCGTTTAAATTTTTATATGTTTTCTTTAAGTATACCGTAACTTGCCTCTCACACGTTCTGGCGTCTTTTAAGCTAGCAGTTAACAAACTATTATGCTCCAGGCATCCAGGAATTCCGGGTAGAAGCCCTTTCTGGTAATTCGGTCTGAAGTACCTATTGCTAATCATAAAATGAGTCATTTTCGTCTGAAGTATTGAGAAAAAGGTTTTAAATAAAGTATTGGTAATAGCAATTGGTCTAGTATCCTTTGGATCTGTTACTTGGTCTTTTTTGGGAATGAGGACAAAAACTGCTTCTCCAAAAGCTTGCTTTCTTGACCAGATTTTATCATATAAGTTATGGAGGTATTTACGAACTGATGAACATTTTTTGTACACTATATAAGGGATACTATCAGGACCTGGAGCTGACTTAGATGGTTTCTTTTTAATCTGTTTATTTATTTCCTCTAAAGTTGGTGGGTCACTTTGAAAGTCAATGTGAGGAATCTCAGGTCGTTGTTTATTTGGCTCCTTATATAGTATTTCTATATTAGACACTTCGTATGTGCTTCTATAATGTTCATAAGTTGCCTCATTGGTCAAGAGAAGCCTATCCCTATCTTCCTTAAAAATATTTTTTGAGTACTCAAAAGGATTTTTATCGAAAGCAACCTCGTGTTTAGTCCGATCGAAATTATTATAATTTTCCGCGATCTGTAACGATATTCCCTGAATTAATTTCAGGGTTGATAACAAAGATGATTGTCGCCTAAAACTTTGGCCGCACGAAATTTTTTTTTAGTTCTCTGTTTTTCCTCCTCATTTTCGACTTAAACGTTTTCCTTGTTTTTATATCATTAAAATAGTAGTAAATAGTTTTTTGGAAAGTTTCTACTTGCAAGTCTAACTCCTGTTTCGAACCCCGATGCTCTAACAGGAGGTTTAATATTAGGAATGCTAAGACGTGTCCGGGTGACTATAGACTTCTGATATTTTTTACTTAATGGCTCACCATGGGACATCACTGCGGATAGATTTGACCCTCATATCAACTCTATCCCCAGTGATAGTCGAAGAGCTTACCGACGACTGTCGTGCTTCAACACCATCATATGTTTTCAGATGTTTTATATACCAGGCTCTTCTCTTGTGATTTTTCCCGCACGTGGGGCTCTTTTTGTAATGTACCTGGGACAATCAATACTATCTATAGGTATAAGTTTTAGCCCTGCAACATTTTTTTTTGAATAGCTGTGCACACTTCCCCTACCACTGGAGGGTCACATGACATATGAACTTTTTGTTTCTAAATTATATTATCTTCAAACCCTTTAAGTCTTAATGACGCTCGAGCCCCCCCAAAAAAGCCTAATGGGGTCCCTTACTATTATTCATGCAGTTGGTGTATTTGGAAAACTGGACCGAAATTACAAAATATTTAGGTTTTTCCATGATAAAGACACAAAACTCTATTTGAATTCTAAATTTAAAGCTTCTATGTCTACTAGAAGTGCTTTGGACTTTTGATGATCTGTGAGTCAGTGAGTGACAAAATTTATAAATTTTAACAAGTTGTCATTCTTAAACTACTGGCTCAAATTGGCTGAAATTTAAAATATACCGTGTTTATATAATACTGAATTAGTTACTAAAAATTCAGGTTTCTTGTTTTTATCCACAACCAAATTATGGGGGTGTCAAAAATGGCCTGAATTGCTTCGAGAAAAGGATGGTACGACTGTGCCTTTTTTTTTTTGCTCGACTTGGCGGGGGCACTACCGTGCCCCAGATGTATATATATATATATATATATATATATATATATATATATATATATATATATATATATATATATATATATATATATATATATATATATATATATATATATATATATATATATATATATATATATATATATATATATATATATATATATATATATATATATATATATATATATATATATATATATATATATATATATATATATATATATATATATATATATATATATATATATTGCTTTAGACTTCTAGAAGCAGTTTTACATTAAACAGTAATCAATATAGGGTCCATTTGACATATATCGATGGGTCCTATGTATATTGGCCAAAATGCAAAATCGTTACTTTACAGGAGAGGTCGTCAAAGTTTAAATTTTTTAAAAATTTATATTGGTAGAATTGACAATCATAAAATTTTGCTTATTTGCTTAGACACCTCTCTTCGTTTTTAGTATAGTGGTTTATTAATATTTATATTATTTTTATTTTTATTGTACATTGGCCCTTATACGTTACTTGTTTTCCTATTTATCGGTGTCCAAAAACGCCCTAAAAAGGCCCATTAGGCATTTTGGACTTTATATGCGTAAGGTGGTAATTACTATAATATAAGGTTTTTTACATTTTTAAGGCATGAATTGTTTAATTTTAGGTTCAAGATGAGACCTGTTTAAAAGGAATAATTATTTTTTATTTATAGTTGTATATATAGCATAAACTGACTTATACGCTGTACGATCATATAACAAGTTGTATAAAATTTCAGTTAGGTAAATTTAAATAATTCAAAAATTTACGATAGTTTGATTTATTTATTGCCACAAAAAATAATTAGCCGTATAAACTATAGTTTCAGAACACGTATATAAAAAAGTATAATAATTTTTTATTATGCATGCATTGTTAACTACAATTAAATTTATTGAGATCAATCATTTTGCTTAGCATTAAGTCAGTTATTTTTACAAATATAATATATTTATACATGCTTAGCTTTATTTATCCTTATTAGATAATATAAAGTAAAATCACAAAAATTTTTACTCATAAAATAACTAATTATCTTTTAACAAAAATAAAAATATAATCCTATATGTTATCAATCATTAATCCAAAAATGGAGATGTAAATAATACTAATTATATTCCAGATCACTATCATTCATTAACACTATGTCATTGTGGTGGAATAATATTTTTTTGACACAATTAAAGCAAATATTTCTTTTTAGAAGGCTGTATCAGTGACAGCTAACAGCTTTCAGTGAGTTTTAGTAGAATCTCTGTTGCCCTATCAGACATTTGTTTGTTCGATCTGGCTGATCAGTTATTTTTATGATATTTTCTACTGTATTTTCACTCAAATCATATTTATAGAACAAACTATAAGTTTCGTTTCAGCATACTCGAATTTGTTTTATTTTAGATCTATTTGGTCTAAAATTTTGTGTCACTCTAAGCTTTTAGTCCAGTTAAATCAGGGGTTTGCACTTTTTTGAGATCATAAATTATATTTTGAGTTACATCTACCTCAAAAAGACTTCCTTTTATTTTAGCCTATCGAATCAACGAGCTCCATTAAGACGGAGTGTAAATATTCCTATATACTCCTATTGAAGCTTTCTCAATATTAGCGAGTCGCCTTATTTCTGAATATGTTCTGTCTCGAGAAAAGTATGCTTTATATTTATATTAAGTTGTTTAGCTAAACATAGCGTATAGAGACGTAAAAAACACAATCTTGTTTCGATTTAGGCCAGTACAATTGTCTGACCAGAATCTGTAATTATCACAACATTCTTTACTTTAAGTTTAATGATATCATAAATACAACTGGCTATTGAGTTAGATCCTTTCATGGCAATTTAGTCATTTCACAAATAGCTGGTATTATTTAACTTCCTAATATCAAAATCTGTTAAATAATGATTTTTTAAGCTCTTGCAAAATAAAATAGATTTAATTCACGACTACGACTGGTACGACTGGTAGATATCACTTTTTAAAATCACTTTATTTCACAAAGTAAGCGCTTTATAGAATTGTGTGTTATTTAAAAAAAGATTTTCATTTTACAATGTGTGAACAGTAAGCCAAAAATATGCTTCAATTTAATTAACGCACTGTCCAGGAATAGATTTAGAGTTAAATAATATGCAGTTGAAGTAGCGAGCAGTATAAACTAGAAATATTGTGCTAACTCATTTCTTAAACGTACTTCGAATCCGGCATTGGTGGTATCATTTAGAATTTAGATAGATAGTGCGAGGAGCTCGGTCAGTGGAGGTAAGCATAAAAACATTTTAAAAGCGATTTGCAGTTTTAAACGGGTCTCCCCGTCTAGGTAAATAATAATAAAATATTGTTATTTGAAAAAAAAACAAAGTAGCGTTGCAAAAACAATTGTTGTGAGTTGCGTGGATCTTTTACATATTGTTAAGTGTATAAATATCTTTAAGCTCCAAAGACAAAGACATATAATAATAAAATGTTGTCTAATGTTTCATTACGTAGAAAGTTTGTCTAATGTTTCATTACGTACTAATTGTACTTCCCATAGAGTAGCTTTTTTGACGCCATTTTCGTATTGTTTGTCACCGATCGAATAAATTATCTGACCTAATACATAAACAATAATAAAAAAATGTATTCAAATTCGTATTTTTGTTGTCTAGTGAATTTAAGAAATGTACTAGTAATGGACCTCTGCTATTAAAACAAATGAAATAACTAACTGTAAATATACCATTTATGTAAAATGTTGGCCAGAAGCGGAAATATGTCAATATTTCCGCTTCTGTAAAAAGGCAGTGGGGACAGCTAAACATATGCTGGTGGGGTGTAGGGTTAGATAGTGGTCAATACTTGCGGCGCCATGACAAAGTACTAGAAATCATACGTGAAGCCGTTAGTCTTTCAGTAGCAAGAGCACAGAGAAACATAACAACCAGCAAACGCTCAATAGAGTTTGTGAAAGAAGGTTCTTATAAAAAACCTACACAAAAGCCTTTCCCCATATTAGATCCAGCTCCTGATTGGACACTTGTGATGGACACGTATGAGAAACAGTATAGAATCCCTGAGGATATTTGTGTTTCGTCATGCAGACCGGATATTTTTCTTTACTCTCGAAGCCTAAAACGCTTAGTACTGGTAGAACTTACAGTTCCATGGGAAACAAATATCCCGAAAAGTCACCACTAATTTTCAGGTCGAGTACAAAGTGATATACATAACTGAATCCGAAATTCTAAATAATTGTGTCGTTTATTTTGTAAAATATAAAAAAGGATGAAAAATATGTATCATGCAACCGAAAAATCCATTAATCTTGCTAATTAAGTGATATTTTGTGGATGACTCCAACAAAGCGTATTTTCCATGATATCATTACGCTGTTTGATCTGTTTGGTCTAATTTATCATAGGTCTTTAAAAATGCTGTAATATGAAAAGATAGCTTTATTATGTAAACGTTTGAGTGTAATGTTTGATATTATATCGTTGATGTACAATGTAATGTACATAAATAGTTCTTTCTAAAATATTACATAGAATTATGTTTTCGGCTTAACAAATTGCAAATATCTATATAGTTTTTACAAGAACTTTTTATAGGAAATTAAGGATAGAAAAACAATAGATTAAGTTACAACGCTATGCTTATACATTTATAACGGCTATATGCTGTTAGCGTCTCTGTAGGAAGATCTTTAGTTAGTTTTCGCTACTCTTATATTATTGTGTCAAAACCCATTCTTCAATCAAGTAAATGCGCTTGCAGTCCAAGTTCATAAGTAAATGGTAAAATAGGAGGATATTTTCCTCATCACTATATTAATTTTAAATACCTATTCAACAATATCCCACATTATATGTTTTGTCGATTTCGTTTGCTCCGTTTTTCTTACATCCATTCATATAGACATCATGATTGATAAACTAAACCTTTTAGTTGCGCAGTCGTGTAAAAAATATATGTATGTATGTATACATAAGAAATTCGTTTTATTTAACAGAACGCAATATATGGCTACGATTGAAGAAAGCAATCCTTAGAATAATTTCATTTTGAGAACACCTTGTTTTTTACCAACAAAAGGCGCGGGAAAACTGTTTCTGATAGACGACTTGCCTTTGGTTGGGGTATAAAATATTCTTGTTCCGGGCCGTTAACCTTGACAAAGATTGATTTTATTCTGTAAACTAGTAAGGAAATGTGGTTTAGCGCTTTATGCGCAAATTACGCAAGTAAATGAGATTTTTTTTTATTTTGCCTAGATTACACTTACAGGTTCTACATATGTAAAATGTTGGACACATCAATCAAATACTAATTTATGTCAATTATCAGTAAACACTAGACATATTTTTCTCTACTTGTTCTGAAAAAATAATATTACTTTATAAACATATATTTCTTTAAAATAAAAAATAAAAAGCAAAACCCATACTCATTGTTGGCTTTCAAAAAGATAACATACAATAGTGAAATACTTAATTACAATAATACTTTAGATATGTAAGATATATAAAATTTAGGTAAAAAGTCATATCAAAAGCTGTTCTCGATATTCTTACTCACAGTTTACTAAAAGATTTCCCTACTAGAATATTTGTCAAGTATATGATACCTCTTATAAAAGATTTATTACTTTACGTGCCCCTTAATAGATGGCGGAGCAAATACTTAAACTCTTACCCTTTTAGACCTTTACTAATTAACAGATTTTAGACGTATTTGTTACATATGGAGTATATTCGAATTAATATAATTTTGTGAAGAAGCAGTATACTGCTATCTTAGTTTTGTCCGTACTTTAAGAATTTACTAATATATGTTTATATTGGCAATATACATTAAACCGTTATTTTTATCTGTTCTATGTATACTAAAAATACATTTGTAAAGTAATACTTAAACTCTTTAATCTAAGAGTTCGCCTTTCCATATTTATTCATATATTCATTTAATATCTTTGTTTCATTATTCTGTAATTCCTATGTTTTTCTGCCATGTAGAAACGCTGACGTCTTATCATCTAATCTACGCAACGAAGAAACCCTTGATTCTGTAACATACAGCAAAACACCACTCCATATACATTTTTTCCATCTATCCAAGTTTTTGACACTGATAAAAATTAATGAAATACTTGTAACGCGTATAAATAAACAAAGGCAAGAAATAAAGACATTATTGTGAGACCCGCTTTTTATCTTCATTTTTGCTGTAGCAGCTCGTTTTCAGGATCGTGACTAGCTTGCAAATACTATGAAATATTTAATGTTTATTGTGCTCGCTTTATTTTTTACTCTCATTTGTAGATATGTTATTTATTATTATATGATCTCTTTGTTACGATTTATTATTATATAATCCCTTTGTTACGATTTATTAATTATTTTAAAAAGTTATAAAGCAAAATTTAATAACATTTTCGTTATTTTTATACATTTTAAATAAAACAATTTAAATGGATTATTCGCGTATATTATCATTTTTTACTGTTGTTTGATATAATTATTATATCAAGTCACTCTTTTGAGTTGCCTCGTGTATTGCCCTGGATAAGTGCAGAATGAGCTGTTTCCTGCTCTCTTGTGTGTGGTGTGGTTTGGGTTTTGAATCTGTATTATCCAGGTGCGCGCTATTACATCTTGCGTCTAATTTTAAGGATTTTACTATATTGTGTACAATATTTTAAGTATTAATAATTTGTCATTTTATCTTGTTTTTAAATGTTATTAGTGTGTAGTTAAATTAATATTACAAAAATTTTAAAATGTATGACGTGTGAAATTCACACCTTAAAATATAAAACACTAATAACGGTATTCTCATTCTTCTGTCATTTCCATGTTTAACTGACACATAACAGCGGTACTTGCATTGTATTGTTAGTGGAGAAACGTGAAGAAATGCTGAAGTATCGTCGTATTATCCATGTAACCATGATACTCTTAATTCTGTAATCTGCCATTTGATATATGTCTCCATTTCCCCACCCTTTTTTTTTCTTTTTAAAAAAAAAAAATGTTAATTCTGTAATCTGCCATTTGATATATGTCTTCATTTCCCCACCTTTTTGGTCGTATTTGATAAAAAATAGAAAATAAATTTACTTATAGTATATAATCAAAATAATATGATTATGAATCGTTTATTATGTTAAATAAATAAATGAAGGCAACAAACAAGCTTATTATTGTGAGATCCACTTTTCATCTTCAATTTATTAAAGCAGCTGACTTTCTGATCGCAGAAGCAGCTTGTAAATTCTATGAGACATACATGTTTATTGCTTATTGGTTTTGTTTTATTCCTTATCCTTAACATTTGTAGATTTCTTAATTCATTATTATATGATTTCTTTGTACTTTGTTCATTATTTTAAAAAAAATGAAAAAGAAAATATATTCTCAAACTAGTATTATCAAGGAGCACCAGGATTCGTGTTTTTTATTCAATTTTAAGGGTTTTATTATATTATGAACTATACTAGTTGTATAATATAATTGAATTCATTTTAATTATTATTACAATTTAGCTTGTTTTCTTTTTATATTATTAAAAGGCTTAATAAAATTGAAATTTAAGAAAAGAGTCGAGTGACGTCCGGTATTTAATAACTTTAACAACATCAAAGGAAACAAGGACTATCCACAATTTAAACAGGATTTTTTTCAGCGTTTACCTTACTTACTCTTCTAATAACTTTAAAATCAAATTATTATCTTAATATAAAAGAAGAAATATTTTATGTATAATTTAACATTAGTCAAGGGCGGGTTGAACTCGCGTAGTGTAACAATTTCACGATTAGAGGAAAACTAGATTTAGGAAATCTAATATTTTTATAATTAGTAATAAGGTCAAAATATTTGTATAAATAATATACAAGCATTTTGAAAATTTAAAACGGTTCATATTGTTGTTTATGTTAACAAATTATTGGGAAATAAAGAGAAAGATTTGGAAAAGGGTCCCCTTTTAAACTGTAATAGTTGGCTTTGTCTTATTCTTATCTTATACATAATAGTTTTCGTGACATTTAATTTACTTATATGTCAATGCGGTTAAATTTTCAGTTTAAATTATAACAAACAAAAATTAAATTAAATTTTCAGTTTAAATTATAACAAACAAAAACTAGTATTAATAATTAAATGGACGAGACGTAACATATTCTGACTTTACACATACTATTATGCTGTTGATTAACAACATATATTAGATATCGTCGCTCCCAGTACGCGTTATGATTATTGCTCAATTCGATTTGAATGACGATGTCGGTGGTATACATTACCGAGATTAAAATGAAATATTTAATCATACTTACTGATCCGTATTGCTACTGACATAATCACATCCTAGTTAATCAGACTTATGGTCTATTTACATATAGAAATTAGTGGTATGAGAATTAAACATATTTACATTACACATATATTTGAAAATATATCTTTTAAATTGAAAATATATCTTTTGAAGGCTTGAAAGATTGCTCCTTATATAAGAAATATATAGAAACCCTTCATATAATGTCTGGTAATCCTTTTGTACTGTGTAGTAATCCTATTGAAACTGAGATAAGCTTTATACTTAATATTTATTCGTTTTAAGTATAAATTTAAAAATGAATTTCAAATTTAAACATTTACCTAAAATATTACAAAAATATAATTAAGTTATTTTAAGTTATTAACGTTGGTATCAACCTCCACAAACATAAGAAAAAGTAATTTTGATATTTGTATTATGATGAGACAGTACCACAGAAAACTAATATAAGATGCGAAATATAATATCTGTATCGTAGTCGTTAGAATAATATTTGCGATAACCCACATAATATACTGCGTACATGTTTTTTTTTCACATTACATTCTACATAGGCAGTATAGACACACCAATTACGCTTATATATTCCGTTTAATATTTACTACTTAATTTTCCAGACATCGTGTGTGAAAATAATTCACCTCCTAAGGAGGGAGGAGAGAGTGTCGCTGGGGGTGGCACTGTTCCTAAAATCTTAGTGTTACCGCTTAACGTTTCATTGTTTTTAATGTCAAACAAGTTACATATGAAAATTGAAAATAAAGGTCCACTTCTAGACGGTAAAAATACACGCACGATTGAGTAATTTCCACATTCCCATATCTTATATAAAAATTAAAAAATAAAGTTTCAAAATTTTATAAACTAAACAGAGCGTATTAAATTTTTAATAAATAAAAGTGTCAAAGGAAATAATAAAAAAACTTATAATAATGTTGATCAAAAAATTCTTCTTCCCACAAATGTAATTACACAAATCAAATATGAGCACACAACAATCAATCGAACTGAATTTGAATTAACGAGTACATACTTGGTTGTTTTACTTATGTAAATAAAAAGTGTCTTAATATGTTTTAATTATTGCATTTTTGATGCCTATAATATATTTAACTATACGAAGTTCATAAAATTTCTTGTAAGCGTATTAAATTGAAAACACTTGTAATGAAAGCATTTTAGTATAAATGTTATGACGGCAACGACTTACCAGAAATGTTAATAAATTTCCTGAGTTCACACAATCAGTATGCAAAACCAGAACGTTAATAAATAATGTAAAAATAATTTTATATCAATTATTTCATGAAATTTTATACTTGTGAAAAAATACTATGCGTTTTCCAAAATCCACTAAAATGAAAATAAAATATTAAAATATAAAGCCTTAATTTATTGTCATTTTATTTGATTCATCTCAACATTGTTATACTAATGAAAATTTCCAACCACTTCAAAGGAAACTTGGTTTAATGTAAACAACAATATCAACTTATTTTAATGTTATGCTTAATATGTACGAGCACCTCATTTTAATGTCACCTTCTAGAACTAATTAAAACTTATTGTAATTATACATTTTATGCTTCATAATTTAGCCCATATTTTTGCGTAAGTAAATTTTTGAGCCGCCATGGTGCAGTGGTATAATGTCTGAATATAATCACGACGGTTCAAGATTCTCCCACGGGCATTATCACAAACTTATACTGCACTCTCTCTATTAATTATATTACTTTAGACTAATGTAAGAAATATACAACTAAATAACTTTTTACAAAAAGAGCACGAAATGGCCGCACTCATAAAATTTTGTTATGGCTCATTAGCCATGATAAAGACACTAAACTCTATTTGTATTCTAAATTTAAAGCTTCTATGTCTACTAGAAGTGCCTTTTGATGATCGGTGAGTCAGTGAGTGACAAAATTTATAAATTTTATTTTAAGTGTCATTACACTGTATAATAATATTTATGGTTGGCTTATGCAGATAAATATGCAACTTATGATACCATCAGATATCAGCCCAATGAATACGAGGTAATTTTCGGATTAAAATCACACCGCTAGATTTAAATGTAATCACAAAAAGGTTATCCTTTCATACCTAGTTATTTATGAGATTAATACATTTTAGATACAATCTTTTCGGAAAAAAAAATTTTTAAATAGCAGAATTCAATGCTGCCATTTTTTTAAGAGAAAACAAAGTTAAAATTTTCCAAAACTCAAGAGCTCGAAAACAACTTTGGCCTCATTTCTCTAATATAATATATCAAAAGATTTATCTAATAGAATTTAGCTTCTACAATGATACCATAGAAAGTACACATAAAATATTTATTATTATACAATGTAACTGATGCTCTAGAGAATTCGGAGACACTATGTAAATATATCATTTCAAACAATCCACTAGTAAATGAAAATGCTGCTTACGTTTACAAATTATAATATTGATTTATTTATAGCAGTACTCGATATGGTGCTCTATAATGTGGTTGGATGAAGTTCATTGTTCGTTTATTTACATACGACTCCATAATAAACGTTAATCGGTGAATTTACATAATGAATTCATGTATTATTTAAATAATGCAATTTTTTCGTTGCCTATTTTTGTTTTTTAATACAAAATTAAAATTTGAAAATGATTTTTTCTCCGAGTAATAATTAATCCCACAACCGTTGTATAGTGAAGCAGTTTGTAGTTCATATATTTCTGTTAGAAACGACTAAGTCTGTTAGAAACGTGTTTGCGTAGTGTGTGCATTTCTTAAGTGCTCATATGTAGCATTTATAACTAGTACCTTTCATAAATACAGTAATGAGAAAATTTAAGAAAAATATTCTCGTAATGAATCAATGTATTATATTTATTTGATTTATATTGATAAGGTTTAGTAAATTGATATAACCTATTTAACACATTTTTTTATAAAGAAGTTTATACGAAACAAATAACACAGATATGTGTGGACATAAGTATGTATGTATGACATTAACTTATTTATACTTATTACATAAGGTATTTTAAAATGTGTATACGTCCCCAAAGTGCTTCATTTATCTCACTCTGAGTTTACTTTTGACGTGCGAAATAGTGCCAGCTATCTCATTCTTTACTTTATGAGGAAATGCCTCTTAAACATAATGCATGAATTGCATTTGAATGGCTAGTATGAAAGAATTTTAGGTCAATCGTCTCAATTCATGCAAGACAGGACGCAGATGATTTTAAATAATAGCAAAATTATATGAGAACACTAATCATCTTAAAGGGTACATCTCAAGAGCAAAATATTTTTAAGAAAGGGAAAAAGGGACTGCCGGTTAAACAGAATAGATAGAACTTAAAAAAATACTAAAGTAGACATTACCTAAAATTTGTACAATATATACGTTAATTTAACTTCGACAGTAAAATATTGAAATATTTAAATCTTATAAATATAAGAAGACAAGATAGCAGCTGGTTCTTCTATCTGTGTTGTAATTAATAGCCTCCTCACCCAATTTATTTTTGTTATCAAATAACTAATTACAACTTAGATAACTTAGGTCAGAATATTAAAGAATTTTAATATTAATTACATTATTAATAAAATTTAAGCATTATAGATAATAATTTGATGTTCTAAAAAATTATTCTATAAACGTTTTGTCGATTACGGTAAGAGGTTTGATATAATCTGCCAAAAAGTTTACGATTTCCCATATCGCGCTATCGTCATCATATATTTATAAAGTAACTTCTGTTGCGTGGTGTACTTTTGCTCGTAACGTGATTTACAGAACTTACACTGCGAATTTAATAATGTAGATTTATACTAGAATATAAAAGAGGTCATTCTATTGTATCTACTTCAGAGAGCAAGCTGTGAATACAAATATTTAATAAAAAAATAATATAACAATAGAATATTATGTTATCATCATGATTTTATTTACTATTTTACCAAAGAACATATTGTGTCTATTTATATAGACAATGTACTTACATTGTACGATAAATATAAGACTAATATAAAAGAAAATTTCCGCTGTCATTATATAAATAAGAAAATTAATAGCTATTACTACTACTATAAACCATTACTATTGTTACAAAATTAACAAAGATCATAAAATATTTTGAATATTATTAATAGTATTATTTCATACTTTTTTGCTTAGTAAGCTCCGCCTAAAGTAAATTTATAGCTTTGTTTTTCATAACAAGAGACCATTTATAAATAGAATTATGATTCATTTCCTACCATTGCTTAATAAAATGAAGTGATATAAAAACAAGATTGTCCAAGATAAATATCCGGTAAACTAAATACATATTTCTATTTAAAATTATTACAATTATCATATATTAGGACCGTCGTGGCGCAGAGGCGCAACGTCTGCCTGTAACGCGACGGTTACTGGGTTCGATCCCCAGTCGGAGAAGATGGATTTTTCTATTTCCATTTTCTTCGCTCTGGCATCTAAGGCAAAGCCCGGCGTTGAGTCAGTCCGCCACTCAACACGCAATGCCTCGAAAACGGCGGAAAGTGGGGACGGAGTAAGCAGGGACTAAGTAACGGAGTGTCTTAACACTAGGTTCATATGGTTCCTGCAGTTCCCTCTGCCTACCCTGCCATGTACAGGATAAAGCGTGAAGCTAAAAAAAAAAAAAAAAATCATATATATTTATATTTAAAATTATAATTGTTATCAAGAGGTTTAAATGTCATTAAAGCAAAAATGTAAAAATTGTAGCCAAGCTTAATTTGAATACTATAAATAATAGGCATATTTCAAAAATAACTGTAACTTTTTTTAAAAATTAATAAATGCATGCAGTGAACATTTTCGCAAATATAAAATACGGTGAAAGAACATTTTATTTGAAATTTACATCACGTGCTTATTTATTTACTTCACAAATTTTCACTATCGTACATTTGATTATGAATTTCAAATAAAATTGTTATTATTTTTGTTTATACAAATTTAAATCATATAATTGGATAATTTATCTTGGTGGGAGCGCAGTGGGTCTTGAAGAGAATTTGTAAGAGATACTGTCATGCCACCTTACGTAATATTAAGTGGCCAATAACTTCGTACATGTCAAAGTTTTTATCTCAAGCTTACGTAGAGATACCTAGCTCTTGTACTGTCTTTTATATTTTGCCGCATTTTCATAAATTACTATGTAGTTTACCCAAAGTTATGAAACTTTATTAATTTTCGAAAATTGATGAAATTTATAGTCCAGAATAAAATTATTACAATTATGTATACACATTCGTCTTCAAATGAAGTTTATACATTTTTATAAATTGTGCTTCAGGTTAACCTATCATAAATCATAAAAAGTGATATAGAACCTTCGCTACTTCAAACTAACAAACACTTGACAAAATATTTTCCTAAACTTGGGGATTTCTTAATATGTTGTCATGTGAAGCTTAAAGCCACGCTCGTCTCCTTAGACCTGAGTAATGGAAGTATGTAATACACTCAATAAAATGGCAATGGAACCTCCAAAGAAAATACAAAATTGAAATCGTGTCCATCCCACATTGCGGTGGATATCACGTAATAATAATAAATAAAATAAATAATTTATATTACGATTCTATTACTACAATTATTTAAAATCATGTCATTTTTCATATTTACAAGCATGAAACAAGTGTCGTAACTAACTTGGGTCTTGCCATTTGGGTGTTATTCCATATATAGCAAGATATGCCATTTGTAGCATGTGCATGATGAAGTTACAAAATATTAAAGAATATTATAATGATTACGTGGCAAGAATTATCTAAAAATAAAAATATTCAAAATATTCAACATGTCGTTAAGAGAGTTGAATTTAGATAACCATAGCTGTAGATTAAATAAATTTAATAATGTCTTTTCTAAGATTCATATGTTACATTTGCCTTGAGTTTGGCTACCGGCGCACCTGCGGCAATGCCAAGAGATTAAAAATTATGAGAGATTTAAAAGTATGACTTTTATGTATGACAAAATTTTGTAATAATTAAATATACTGCATACGTGACAAATACAACTATATCCGGTAAATTAGTAAAGGTTCAAAAGGTTAAGACTAAAGTATTTACTCCGCTCACTATGAAAGGGCATTGCCATTTAAACTAATGAATCCTTTAAGAGGTAGACGAATAAAGACTTTCAGTGACCTGTACACAAATGCTAGAATAAATATTTTATCGGAACATTCTGTATTCAATCTAGTCACATTATATGATACACAAAATAAATCCAATCCAAAGCTAGTTCCATTGAGTTGAAATATCAACTTTAAACTCGCTAAAGAAATAAAATATACGTATTTATTTTAGTTACAAGTAATATTATAATCTTGTATAATTTAAGGCACTGAGCCAAATTTTAGAACATAAACGGTTTTAATTAATTCCCAGCTTAAAACTCGGGCTACTTTTCATTTGAGTCCACGTTAGGGTTATCTTATTTACAACAATATACTTATGTTTAAAAATTCGTTCGTTTCATTAAGAGGCTAGAAGTTTTGTCTTTAATATATTTATAGAGCTTTGGTCTATATGTTGATAGTTTAAAATGATATAATGCAAAAACAAATAAAATTCAATAGTGTAGTATAAGGCAGTTAATTGTTTCAAGTTCACTTTTACGTTACATACACAACAAATTGTATGTATTTGTGCTTTCAA
The DNA here is from genome assembly GCA_037178615.1 of Dione vanillae. Classification (NCBI taxonomy): domain Eukaryota; kingdom Metazoa; phylum Arthropoda; class Insecta; order Lepidoptera; family Nymphalidae; genus Dione; species Dione vanillae. Next base: position 136,522 of record JAZFAU010000366.1, read on the forward strand.
AACACGCAATAAAATATGTTCTAATTCTTTTGTTATCTGTATATATTGTTTATATTTCTAATATTCGAATTTGTATAACATCACGATTGTTTTAGTGCTGCACAACGAGAGTCAGTTGTTCGGATACACTTTGCGTATCAGTCATAACAAAATTGCAACTGTGATCTGTTAATCCTAGTACAGCAGCACCACGTTGCCGCGCAGTATGAAATTGATAATTCAATTTATTCAATTTAGAATTAATGTTCGTTTATTTAGCAAACTATTGAAAGATTTCTCGGTCAATATTTTAAAAATACTCTATATACAAATTGTAATATAAAATGAGGAATGTTACCGTAACAGTTATATAGTCGGTCCTACTTACTACCTGCAGATACTGTAGTATTTTATTGCATACATTTAAGGTCTTTCGATGACATAATATGATGACATAAAATATTGCTGAAGATAAATGGAAACACTTTAAAATATATAAAGTATAATGGATGATATGCATCATATTTCACAGGGCATATTAACATAGTGGAATGTATTAGTATTTATTTGATATTGAAGTAAAGCTTAAATCTATTTTAAAAGTAAAAAAATAATAAATTTTTCAGTGTTATTTAACAAGATCTATTCTATAGTGTCAGTTTTTTATTTTAATTTTTTCAATGCGTAAATATTTATTTTTGAAACTAGCTTATCACATGAAATAGTTTGAAGCTCGAATAAAAATCGATCGAAGAATTACACAGTTATAAAAGGCACTTAAAAATGAATTCCAATTTAAAAATAGAAATTCAGCCTCGAGAGCGATGCTGCATGTGTAAAAGAAATATTCCATAATTATATTTGATACTTTAACATAAATTATGAAGTGTATTTTTTATCACAAATTATGAAATTTGTCACCTCTATTGTACAAAATACCATAATAAATCTCAACTGCTCGTTAATCACTACAAGCATATCAAATTTCCTATTATAGCGTAATTGTATTATGGTATAATTAGTTAACCACCCACGTATAATTGGTGTCTAAACAAGTATCCATGTACTTAATGAGGGATTTAAAAGTATATCACAATTTGTAAAAAATATTATTAAGAGACGGAAAAATATAAGGCATTTATTTGACATACATTTTTTTTGATATGGCAATGTTAAATTAAAAAATATAACTCGCAATATTTTTATCTTTAAATTGGACTAAAAAACTAAATATATACACAATTACTTTATATATTTCAGTAATTCGTGGAGGAAGTATATCAAAGGATTTTTTTTCTTTGAAATAAATACAACATATAAAATTTAAATATTTTATAATGATATCGGCGCGGTGGTAACAAAGTATAACGACCAAAACGGGAACTATTATTCGCGTCTGTAATTGTGGCTCACTGCCAACAAAATTTACGTATGGACAGAAATAACTACTTATTTTAGCAAAAAATATACCTAAAAAAATTAAAAGGGAGGGTATAAAAAGAATAAATTTTCCCGCGTAGGAAGCGGATCCGCAATCGTTCTAAATACAATTCTAGTTATGGGTTCATTTGTCACTTAAAGGAAAAAAAATATTTAATTACTTCGCTCTAGTTACAAATTGAAGTGATGCATTAAGATCCGTCACTCAACACACAATGTGTTACATATTAAGCGTAATGTGCGGGGAACGGTGCATCTTAACCCTTGGTTCAAAATAAGTATAAATGTAGTTCAATAAAAGTATATAATATATATTATAAGTTTTTCACTTTTCACTTGTTCTGACAATAATTAATTAGTAATGGTCGTTGCTAAACGCAGCCGCTCTTACGTCAACCAGGCAGCAAGTTAATGTCGCTATATGTCACAACCGAGCTCCTGATGCAGTAATTTTTTTCTGAAAATTGATTGTTCTATCAGTAAGTTAATGTTATATAAGTTTTATTATTAATATAAGTCCGTAAGCTGTATTTTAATTTTTAAATTTCACAAATCTCCTCATTTCTATTTCCTGTTAATGTTATTGAAATAAGATGATGAAAATCCTAACATTTAATATTTTTTTTGGGGCCTTAACTTTAATTTAATGTAACAGTGAATTTTTGTATCAACAAATAACAGTTTTAAAACATTGTTATCGTCTCATCATATTGCCTAACTTTGTCAAAATCTGTTTCTAAGGTAGTTCCATAAGAAGTGTTACTGGTCTAACTGTAGCAAAGTAAATAGTTTTAAAATACCACAGATTCATAATTATAAATGCTATTTTGATTCAGTAGAAGTAAGATACATCTACAAGATAATATAATAGAATTAACATATAAATATCGTATACAAAATTATAGGACAACTGGGAATCGCGTCGAGCATAATTCAAATCTCTGGTGTACAATAAAGAATATTATTATTATTATGTGTTTATTTTCTTTTTCTCCCTTACAGGGTATTTATTTAGAAAGTACTCACTCGGGTCGTAACCAAGCGTAAGTAGTCAAATGACCTATGGTATAAAGTGGGAGCGGATGATATAGATGAAGTGGTGAAGAATTTACTAGTAAGTATATCTAAACTGTTTTGAGGCTTTTGGGTTTGACTCCAATTGATGATATCATTTTTGTTACTATGTGGATGGTTTCTGGTAGCCACTGACGTTTAACTCTATTGCTGAATCTTGGTATTTGGTTAATTTTGCAGCAATTGTTGTTTGCAAGTTGTGGGTGTTAGGTATGGTAAGTTCGGTTAGGTAGGCAGTTTTTAGATATTTGTGGTATAAAGTGATATAATAGACCCGATATTGTAGTTAATTGTTTTGTCGGTTTTGAGTTCTATCCCAGTATATTCTATAATTAATATTTTTTAGAATTGTATCTGGTTTGTATTTATGATATGGTTTCTTTTTTTCTATAAGTCTGAATTTATGAGCGAGCTATTGATGTCTTATGGCAGCCACTTGGTTGTGTATTTATGGTCCGCTTGTGCGAGTGATTTACAGGCGGATGTTATGTGTTGAATAGTTTCAGGATTGGAGTGGCAATCTCTACAGGTATCTGACTGAAGGTTTGGTGTACGTATTATATGTTTCTGATAGTTTCGTGTATCAATTGCTTGTTCCTGGATTGCTATCATAAATGCTTCTATCTCCGGGAAAAGAATTTTACGCCGCAGCCAGTCGTTCGACGCAGTTTTGTCGACATATGATTGCTGTAAGTCGTAGCGAGACTATAGACTTCTGTTGCCAAGAGGCAAGTTTCTCTCTGTCCGTTCGTTACCGAACGGATTTCTGACGACTGCTGCTGTAGGTTTCTTTCTATCTACCAGATTAAGTGGGGGTAGATGTCTGTCAGCTAGTGCAATTATTTCGTGGAGTGATGATTGTTCCGATCTGTCTAAGAAGTGTGATTTGCCTATTTTGTAAATTGACAATATCAATAAAACCTCGACCACCTTCGTGTCTAGTTATAGTCATTAAGGAGATCAGATTGAGTCCAATTTATTATTCTGAAGGAATAAGTTAATGTCCAACCAAGTTGCGAGAGTTAAGTTGACAGCGGAATAAAATGTTAAGGCGATATCTGAATTTGGTTTTATGATTGTTTTTAGTTTCTATTTGATTTTTCTATTTGTTTTTAGTTTCTATTTGATTTTTTTATTGATTTTTCCATTTTTGACCGAAAATATTTTGCATTTGTCAATTCCAAATTCCATGTGAATATTATTTGAGAATGTTTGAGTAATGTCTGCATGTCGATGTAATGACTGAACAGTGTTTCTGTTTAATTTGATATCGTTCATGCACATAAGATGTATGAGTGTTACATGTTTGTTTGATGTTGTGATAAGGTAGCCTAAATCGAGTTCATTCAGTAAGCGAGATAAAGGGTTTAGTGCGAGATAGAACCATAAAGGGCTAAGTGCATCACCTTGGAAGATTCCTTGGCGTATTAGAATTTCTGGTGTTTCTACGCAAGAGTGTCCAGCGGTTTTTAAAATAGTTGATCAACATTGCATCGAGCATTCAAGAAAATTAATGACTTATAGGTGAATTTTATAGTGAGAGTATAAAGAATAAAGAAGCCAAATGTGTGATACAGAGTCAAAAGATTTTTTGTAATTTATATACATTGTGTTGATATTATTTTTCTTAGAAATAACATGTTTCATAGTAACATGACTCTATGGTAAGCTGCTCTTTGCAGCCCTGGCTACATTTACGACAACCTTTCTGTTCCTCAGCGAGTATGTTATTTTTATTGATGTGTTTGTGTATTTTTATTTTATTTTATTTTATTTTATTTATTTATTTATTTTCCACTTAGAATCAATAAGATGATCACTTGTGTACGTCAGATATAGCGAACGGAGGAGTGTCAAAGGAGCCCAATTTGATAATAAATATCGAATTGAGCCCCTCTGAAACCTGTAATGCATTCTGTGAGTAGTTTATAAATTGTCTGTAAGCATGGGTCAGTATTTAGCCGGGTTTTGGTAAACTGTGTCTTTCGGTATCATATAAATGACTATAAATGACTGCATGAAATCGTTGATATGATTGTGAAGTAAAGAGTGGATGCTAGTAAATTTCGCTTTATAATTATGGGCTTTCTTAAGTACATCTACGAATATGTCAACAGGTATGTGTTCAAATTTCATAGGCGTAATTTTGTCTGTTAGCTCTGATTGAGATTCTAGCCATACAGCATCTGTATAGTGGTATACTGGATGAACCCAGATGTTAGACCAGAAACTATGTAATTCGTTGGCTAATGGTAATAGTGAATTTTATGTGGTTGTGCTTGAGTTTTCTTGTGTTACTATGGTCCTATAAAACTGCCTTTCATTGTTAATCAGGTCAAGGTAAAAATAATAAGGTCCTATAAAATTGAGTGTTTTGTTTTTCTCTTAGTGTGCAATTTATATATCTTTGTAATCTACTCGAAGCGGCGCTAAGTTTTTGTTTAAGAGTGTCATGGAACTGTTCATTGCTCAAATATAGATCTTGCATGTTGTGAATGTGTTCAGTGTGCCTTTTTTATTTTTTTCTACTAGTGTAACAAGTCTATTGCTTTTATTTCCTCTTATATACGTAATCAATCTTGCGATGTCTCGCCCTCGACTCTGGATTTTCTTTTGTAGTCTCTCTGCCAGACTGGCACTTTCGTCTGGTTACGAGCAATAGTATCATCTCTAATTTTAGCTCCGTTGAGAGTCGCAGCTGTAAATGTTGTGCACAGTATATTATGATTTGTGTCGTTTCTAAGCTTTGTTCGAGTGAGATATTATGTGGTAATATTTCAGTCTCTATAAAATCAACAATTTGTGCTAGTTTACGCAATGTTTTTTGTCTTGGTACATAAGGTCGTGTTATGGGATCAGTATTTGTGTTTCTGTGCAAGTGTGTATTAATGTACTATTAGATATAGGTGGTCGTGTATTATTTATTTCTACTTGTGAGAGTATACAATTTTCTTGTATGTTTTTATGCTCAGATGGTATTGTAAATTGTGTTACTGTAAGTGGTGAATTTATTTCTCGCGTATTACGTTTCATTCTAAGGTTGCATTGCCTACTTTTTGTTTAATTATGTGGCAATGAGGTACGTACGCCAGATGAATTTGTTAATTTCAGCGGACCAGTGGGTACAGCTTCATTAGCATGTGCCTCCTGTGCAACATCCATAGATATAGGTGAAATGATATGGTTAGTTGATCGTATCGATAGTATATATAAGGATGGAGATGACTTGGATGATTCCTGACAAGATAGGTGATTTGGATAAGCAGGATAGCTTAGATGAATTAAGTAAGCGAGGAAATTCGTCAACGTTTAAGAGATCGGCCGTAGCATCCACATCGCGAGACCACCTATTGAACTCTCGACGACCGGCTGTAGTATTTTTGTCGATTGGGACCCGCCTGTTCAATTCCTCATCGCCGATAGTTTGCATGCTGTGACACCCAGCATTCGCTCCAGATGAACCCTAGCGACCCCCAGGAAGCGACCGTAAATTGTATTTTTTTTATTCATTCTCCATAAAGGGTTACCACATAAGTTTCTTGTATACATAAGTATACATACGTGTGTAGCAGGATTTAAGGGTATTATTATTAAAATTCTAGTACAGTACATACATTCTAGTTTTTCGTAATGCCATTTTTTTTTGTGTTTCGTTTCTTAGCTGTGAAAATTCACGTGCAAAACGTAGATTCATAAATATTGGCCATAAAAAAAAACTAATTGTAAAAAAAATTCTTAAAATCCAAGTACAATATCTGTACTGTATAAAAGAAATTCTTGAAATAAACCTGAGGACCGTCGTGGCGCAGAGGCGCAACGTCTGCCTGTAACGCGGTTAACGCGACGGTTTCTGGGTTCGATCCCCAGTCGGGGAAGATGGATTTTTCTATTTCCATTTTCGCTCTGGCAACTAGGCAAAGTGCGACGTTAAGTTCCGCCACTCAACACGCAATGCTTCGAAAACGGCGGAAAGCGGGGACGGAGTAAGCAGGGACTAAGTAACGGAGTGTCTTAACACTGGGTTCGTATGGTTCCTGCAGTTCCCTCTGCCTACCCATGTGCCATAGCCATGTGCGGGAAAAAGCGTGAAGCTAAAAAAAAAAAAGAACCTTCTGAGGTACCATTGTTAATATTAAAAGTTTTAATAATAATAATTTGATTATTAAAGCAATGAAAAGCTTTAACCGTCATCACTACTAATGCTTTACAAGTTATTCCATTACACTAATTTAATTATCGTTTGTATCGCTGATATTCCGATTTCATATTGAAATTTAACACATCGGTGATTATATTCGCTTCAGCGTCGAATATATGAATAAATTAGCTCGTTTCTATTACACGTGTCTAATCAAATATATTTTTGCAATTGACTTGCGCGTGCTGCGTCGTCTAGCAAGCTTGACGGGGTAGGAAAATAAGCTAAAGTCAATATTATGTAGAAATGTTGCTGTGTTAATATTATGAAAGCTTAATATACATTTAATGACTAGTTATATACATTAAGCTTATAAGAAACCTGTTATACTGTACCTAAACTTAGGACTTAGAATATATTTTTTATGATTTTTAGATTTAGTAAGTGATAGTGTCTTTTCATGATCTTAATAAGGACAGTAACTGAAGATAATGTCTCAGTTACAATGAACACATGTGTACTGTACCGCCCTGCGTTTTATCACGGAACCCTCGTCAAGATGACAGTCGAAAACCTAACGTTTATGACATTTTTAGTGTGTTTATATGTAACAAGGCATTTCAATAAATATTTAATTTTTTTTAACTTAAACTTTTTTTATATTGATTTATATCTTATTTGGATGAAACGTAAAAAAATTCTAATAATAAATTAGAAAAAGGAAACGCAACCATTTATACTCTGGCTACAATGGGTTTATCAGATATTGGACAAATTACGATGTGGTTCTCGTTTCCGTTTTTTCATCTGATTTTCTTTTATATAGAAATCGAATCAATCTGTGTAAATAAAAATTTCGCAATCTTGGTCTGTGGAATAGATTTGCAACTTCAACTGATAGTAAATAATACCTTGCGTAGGTGTTTGTCCTTTATGCTTTCAAGGATGAAAATAGTGTTATTACAATAAATTACTGTTTCACAAGATAAATAATACAATCTTAATTACATTTAAGCAAAGAGTAGCATATAAGTTTTCGTCAAAAAGAGAGTCGTCGTGGTGCAGATCTTTACCTAGCAAAGAAATTACGGCGTTGAATTTGGACTTTATTTACTTTAGATTCCAACGGTGCCCTCTACATACCTTGCTATGAGCGAAAAAGTGAATGTAAGTAATGGAACTTTTGGAATACGTTATATCCACTTTACCCTAAGATTCCATAGGGCTACGTAGTATATTTTATTTAAACCAAAATATGTGAAACCTCAATTCAGCAGTTTAATACTAACGATATTTAATCTTCAATAACAAAATTTGCATATTTTATAACACTGTTAATATTAAGCACAATTACGAAAAAATATCATTGATGACCAATTAGTGGCAAATTACTTAAAATATTTTTACATTTCCGTATCTACAGTTTGTCAGTATATGAATTTATGAAAAAAGAACTCGTTTTTACATTAGAATTAAAGCTTTACTATTACCGTTACCGATACAGAATGCCATCGGAGACACATAAAGGCTGTAATTGATATAATAATTGATAGATATAACAATATAAAGTTTTCTTCAATCGGGATCAAAATCATCAATATAAACAAGTACATTGTATTGCCTAAAATAACAAACCATAATACGCAATATGCTAACAACAATCAATAACCGTAACTTTATTCATTATTCAATGTTAACTATGTATCTCAAGTTTTCTCGTAACCGAAGTAACAGTAACTCGCATAAAACATTAAATAGAATAGATTTATCCACAGGTATATTCGAATTTAACTTAATGTACTAGCGTACTAGCGTTCTCAATAAACATGACTTTCAGTCGATTATTTTAAGAAGTATAAGTAAATATAATAAATGTATTTTAGATTATCAATATATTTTGACATATAAAAATTCTAGATTTCATGTAAAATGTATATAAATGTAGAACGATAAAGGTTGAGCGAAAATGTATGAAATAAAGAACTGCTGCTTTAGGAAGAATTGTTTAAAAACATATTTTGTCTTTTACTCAGGAAGATAAACCGCAGCGTTGAATAAAATTTCTGATAGAATCAGGCTTTACTTTGCAGAAGTGCATCCTAACTAAGTAATTTATATATAGCTAGCTTGGTGTTAGCCAAGCTCTTGCTATCATATAAAAAATAATAATAAAAAGCCTTTATTTTTGCTACAAGTCTAACATTACATCTTGTACAAAGTTATCAGATACTTTTGTGAAGTTTCTTGTTATTACAAACAAAGAAAATAAATGTATAAAATCAATTTTTAAGTAGTAGTCGCCTCTATGGCATATGCCTCTCCTAAACCTGCCCTCTTACCTGGTTCCCGTACCTCCTGCATCCATTAGGGTCCCAATCTTTTATTAAATATGTCGTCCCACCTTATACTCGGTCGTCCTCTTTTCCTTTTTGTATCCCTTGGAACCCATTTTATTAGGCGTTTTGTCCATCTGTTACTTACTCATGCTGCAAACGTGTCCTGCCCAGTGCCACTTGAGTAGTCTCACTCTTTTCCTTACATCTGTTGTTTTACTTTTTTTTCTAATGCTTGTATTTCTTACCTTATCAGATAGTTTTAGGCCAAGCATACTTCTTTCGAGAGCAGATCTCCTTGTCTTACTCCATTTTTTTTTATTGGAAACTCTGGACCTTCGTGTTCTAGGCGTATTTTAGCAGAACTTTTTGTATAAATATGTTTTATTATATTCACATATTTGTGGCTGACCTGGTTCAATAAGTGCTGCCCATATGGCTTCGAAATATAGAGAGTCAAATGCCTTTGTGTAATCGATAAAGCAGATATATAACGTTTTTGCATACTCTTTTGCTTTCTCTATTATTTGTGTCACAGTTTGGATGTGATCTATAGTGGAGTATCCTTTTCGAAAGCCTGCTTGTTCAGGCGGATGATGTTTATTGTTTATTGTTTATTGTTTTTATTGTTCTAGAGTCTGTGATATTCTATTAAGTGTTATTTTTGAAAAAAAATATATATATTTGACATAAGACCGATAGGTCTACAGTTATTTAGATTTTTCCTGTCTCCCTTTTTGAATAAAAGAATAATTGTCGATTTTTAACATTGGTCTGGCGGTTGCTATCATAATGTGTTTAAATAAAATATCTATAGTAACTATCAAGTTCATTATATCAAAACTCCCTGGTAATTGTAATAAAAAAGACATTGACGTGCATCTCAGCGCATTTATCATCGCTGCTCGTTTAAAAACGTTTAAATAACTATACAATTTTATTACAATAAAACATATTACATTGAATTCCGATACAAAAAAGTAGCAGCCAGTTTATATGGCAGAGTGAACGCACCAGTGTAAAAGTTTCGAGTTCTGCACGGACATGGAAAAATCTGTTCTGATGAGTAATTATGAAAGGCGTGGCTGGCATCAAATCGGACCAGACTATGAATGGAATTTTTATTGGGCGTCCACTCAAACATGTCGAAATTTATTCAGCGGCTACCGAATGAACGATGATCAAATGATTAATCACTTCCCTAATCACTATGAGCTATCTAGAAAAGATTTACTAGTAAAAATATAAAGCGTTACCGGAAGGAATTGGAAAGAGAAGGAAGCCCCTTGGCCGAAAAGGCTAAGGTAATATTACAGGGCGGGCAAGTTGTTACACGCTACGTTCCTCTCGATTTTATTCCAGTGATCTTTGTTCTCCCAGCGGATTACAACATGTTCGTCGAGGAATATCATAAATCACCGTACATGAATTATGAAACCTTGCGGGAAATCCCAAGGCGCGGGGATTTTTCTTGTAAATAATTTATCCAAGTTGAAAAAATGGTCAAGAGAGGCTAAGACCCTTTTCATCCACAATAAGTAAAGAGAGCTATGGTATCTCCCGATTCATAGATAATCCAATAATATTAGGTGGTAAAAACTTAAGACTATATGTATGTATTAGTAACTTTTTTCAGACCTTTAAAAGGCCTATTTATTCCAGCTAGGATTTTGTAGATTTTGTACTGTCAAATATGACACAAGTGTTATAGAGTTGGGCAACATGTACGTATATTTAACTAATGTTAGTGTACAAAAACATGGCGGAGATTACAATAGTATACATGGAGGGAAAATGAGTGTGCAGATTAAGAAAGGAATTTATATATAGCTACTATAGCCAAAACCACTTACAAAGGGTATAAAATTTTCTGTTACAACTTGCTAAAAAAAGTAAAAGTTGAATATGAATAATGAATTTCACAAGGCTAACAAAAATACAAAAAAAAAAAACATGGTATGTAATCAAAAAAATTACAAATTTAACGAAGTGTAGTAGTCTAAGTACAGAAAGTCTCTAAGTTTAAGTGTCGATTCATTTGAGTCAGTTAATAAAGTTAATAATTATTTTGCAAGTGTTGTAAGTTAGCTCGCCTCTGCTGTTATTATACCCAATTCTCAACAATACCTCCCCTATATGGTCTCAAAGGTAGTACCAAATTCTATGGTCATTGCACAGATAACATAGAAATTAAGTGTACTATCTGCTCTCTCAAGAGCCAATGCGCAGTTGGTTGGGATGAAATTACATCGTCTATCCTTAAAGCTGCTGTAAATTATCTTACACCTCCATTAAGTTGGTTATGTAACCTTTGTTTGTCCCAGAAATATAAATTAAAGTAAATTCCCTAGAGTTTTTTTAATATATGTTAATGATCTCTGGATCCCATAGGAGGGAAGCTCACCCTGGAAAGGGGGAAGTTCGAAAGGGAGTTGTAAAATTCGACGGCCATTTGGTGGTTAGCTGGGAGGTTATTGGTTCCGTTCGGAACCGGGAAGTCGTCCGTGGAGGGCTCGTCAGTCACGGTGTCGTGGCTGTCGGGTAGGTATTTACCACCTTCGCGCAAACCTGTTGTCCCGCAAGGGTCCAGGGGGGCTTGCCTTCATTGGCTGGCCCTGAGAGGAGAAAACCTCAATAAAAAACCTCCAAAGTCCCGTTGTTGGGAAACGCGGCAACGGGACGCCCTTGTGGTGATGGACTGAGTTGAAGTCCATCCGTTAGCGTCCAACCCGGGGTACCGCCCGACCCCCCGGAAAATTAGGGTTACCCAGGTGCAGGGGGCACCGCCTGGGTGGACTGTTTATCCCCCACACTCGTGGGAACAGCATGGAAAATTTTAAAAATTTAAATATACCTGTAGTAGAGAAGGAAGTAGTAGTGGAGAGTGAAATGCCCGCAGTTAGTGCGGAGAAAGAGAGTGGAAGAGGAAGAGGCAGGACACGGCTGCGGAGGGGTAGGGAGCCCCGGCCTTCATCGGCGGCTTCAGCCGCCTCAATCGACCCGGATCTGGAATACCTGTCGGATTGCTCCTTTGTTTCGGGGTCATCCACAGCCACATCGGTAAGCGTCCGTAAAAGGTTGCTGCCGATGGGCGAAGGTGAAATGCCGCACACAAAAAGCAGCAGACAAAGAAGCCCGGATGAAGACTTCCTGGCACCCTATGTGCCAGTGTTAAGAACGAGGACGAAAGATGCCCTCTCAAGTGTTGCGGAGCTAGGCAAAGAAATGGCGGAACAGCCTACGTGCGATCTAGGTTCCCGCATAGCGGAGTGCCTAGAAACGGTGGAGAAGGTTGCGGATAGATCCCGAAATCTGAAAGGGTGTTTTGTGCGGTCACTTCGTTTGGCTGCACGCAATATCCAGGCAGCAACAACCGAGATGGTGCAGCGGGCTACTCCCTCACATCTTGAGAGCGAGAACGCTTTGCTGCGTTCACAGATTACCGGCCTGAATAAAGAGGTAGAGGCCCTTAGGACGGAACTCAATGAGTTACATAATAAGAGCCTTCCGAGAAGGATGGAGCCGGCCCGATCACAGGCCAAGTCAGGAGAAGACTCCCTTATGGACAGGATCGGATCGATGATCGACCGGAAGTTCGCGGCCTTTAGAGCTGAGATCTTCCCCGACAGGGCCATCAGACCGCCCTTAGGGCAAAAGGCCAAGCCGATCACGGCTACGCGCCCCAAGAGCGCTACGAGGCCTGCGCCAACAACGCAGGCGCCGCCTGCAGCCGAGCCCGCATGGGTCACGGTCGTGGGCCGAAAGGCAAAGGCCAAGGAGCGGCGAGCAGCGGCCGAAACGCCAAAGTCGAAGCCAGCTCGGGAGGGAAGGGTAGCGCAGGCCTCCAAGCGGCAACCTGATAAACAGGGAGCCGCTAAAAAGGCAAAGAAAAAGAGACAGAGGAAGCTCCCGAGAGTTCCAAAGTCCGCAGCGGTCTCAGTCACCGTGCCCGAGGGGTCGCAGGCTTCTTACGCGCAGGTGATGCAGGCCGCCAAGGCAAAGATCCGGCTGTCCGACTTAGGCATTGCCGAAGTAAAGCAGAAGAGAGCCATTAACGGCGGCCTTCTGCTTCAGGTGGCCGGAGAGGAGTGCGCCGGAAAGGCCGATGCATTGGCAGCAAAACTGCACGAGGCCGTCGCGGACTTGGGCGTTGGTGGCCACGCATCGCCGTAGAGCAACAGCTCAGGGAGGTGCCTGATGAGGCAACGCGCAGGAGGTGTCTGGTTGTGTTCTTAGGAGATCCCAGAGACCTCCACTACGCGCAGAGGATGGCCACCGGGGTGGTTTTAGTGCGGTAAGAATCCCACATAACCCGGCGTCGCTCCCAAGGCGACGGGTACCTTTTGAAGGTTTCCCCCCGTAAAAAAAAAAAAAAAAAAAAAAAAAAAAAAAAAAAAAAAAAACCTTTGTTTGTCCCAGAAATATAAATTAAAGTAAATTCCCTAGAGTTTTCTTAATATATGTTAATGATCTCTGTAACCTTAAATTATCCAATCGCAAAATTGTCACATATGCTGTCAATACTGCCTTAATTGTTTCTGGCCGCTATTGGACCGATACACTGAAGAACAATGAAAAAGTTTTCTCCATTGTTATGAATTGGTTTTAAATATTGATAAAACTCAGCGCTCTTTACCCTCAGAATCCTTTTCTATTGTTGCTCACACACATGTTCACATGTTCCTATGATATTCTTAACGTTTGGAACTGCTTCAAAATAACTAGATCTACATGTGTAAGATATCTTGGCGTCTATCTCTATGAAAACCTTTCTTGGAAAAGCCATAAACAAATTTTAACTTCTCGTATAAGAAAATTGGCAGACATTTTTAGACAAAGGAGATCTAGTGCTAGTTCACATACTATTATGATGGTTTATTAGGCCCTGGTGCAATCACTACTCTCTAATTGCATCTCGGCGTGGGGTTGCGCAAATAAATCAAATCTGCTACCACTAGAGAGAGATGTATCCTTAAGGAAATGACATCTAAACCGATTCGTTTCGTTCGACGGCAGAATTATATCAGACATGTAAGGTGTTAACAGTTCGTCAGCTGTTCATCTTGTGTTCTATTCTACGTAAGCATACGGACTGCATCATCTCCTGAAGATACCTCGTTGAGCGGTGAAACACGTGTAGAGAGTATAGTAGCGGTGGTAGTTGTGTTTCGCATTGTTTACTGCACGCACATTAATCAGGGAGGCGGGCGTTGCACTTAATTGCATAACTACTACTGCATAGCGGAAGTAGCTGTATATAAAATCCTTTCTTAATTAGGATGGACTTACGCAAAGAAAAGCCTGATTCTATTAGATATTTGAGTGTGCAGAATTTACTACTAATTTAGACATATATTGGAATAAGGTGCCTAATACTGAAGCAATGGGCAATTTGGATCTACTTATAGATGAAGAATTAATGGAAAAAGAAGATTCTGCCAGTGTTATTAGGAGATCAAACAAGAGTAACAAATAAAAGTAAATATATAAGATATACATTTAATAATATAAGTAATACAAATGTAGATCGTCTTATGTTAACATATTAAATAAATATTTAAGTTGAAGCATATTAAATATTGACATTCATAACTTTTCATTTTCAATAAGATTTTATTAAAACCATTGTTTAAATTGTATAATTATATTTCTTTTCATGCTGATATTTTCAAAATGAAATTTGTGTGTCAAACTTTTCGTCTTAATTATTTATATTTAATAGTTTATTAACAAAATTCAAATAGTAACAATACAAAAAAACTTATCTTAACGCAGGGGTTTTACTTCTGTAATCATATAAGAGTACTAAGTCCATTCACTCTCGAGAAATTAACTTTTTTTCATTTTCACGCTCTAATAAAAAGTTGTCACTGAGATTCCTTAGCTGTTTTTACACTAAACTCTGTCATTCACTATGTTAAATAGTGAATGACAGAGCTTAGTGTACAGTGTAAAGCAAAAAAAATTTATTAATATAAAATGATATTAAAAATAAGAACATTTAAATTTAAATTTTATAAAAAAAATGTATACAACAAAATTTTCACGAGAATGGATTTTTTGGTCTTAAAAATTATTATAAAAACGAAGAACCAAATTTGATCGGGGATCAACGATAAAACTGAGGGGCAATTTTAATGAAATAGTAAATTTGTCGGATCACTGCCATCTTGTAAGATCGCTATACAAGAATTTTAAGGATTATTAGATCGCATTTTAAATTAAATATTACATTTAAGTTTCAATTAAGAAAAATGTTTCAAGCTTCTGTTTTAGGGAGATTAGATAAACTAATTTTCACCTTTTCTGAATCACTGAATGGCATGGCATCAACGCCGTACTTTCACACGTCAATTAGCAGAATGGAATGAAATTAGATAGGCCATAAAATTTTATTATTTCATTCAATAATACGCAAAAATTATTGAAATATGGTAAAATTTTGTCTGGTAAAATTTGTTTTCATTCAACGCGCTAACCACACAAACGTTAAGTATGCCGGAGTTTGCTTTCTACTCAGTATAATGAAATTCATTAAAGTACGTGTTTAAAGTAGGATTATATCAGAAAGAGTGTATAAGGAAAATGTGTGCTTAATTTTTAGAAGCCAAAACTATATAATGGTGATTTCGTGTTTGTATATAATTAGACATTTTATAGTATCGTAAGATACATATTTAAAGAAAAACGATTATATGCATCTAGTGAGCTTTTAAAAAAAATGCTTAACGATTAATATTTTTAAAACAATTTACATTTTTAATCTAAACAAAATGAAGGATCGGTTGATGTTTTAATTATAAAATCCAAGTTAAGCCTCTTATTTTCTCTAATTAAACTTCTTATGTAAAGCTTTTAAAGTGATGAGCGTTTTTATTATATTCTGTTGCAACATAGATAGGAGAAAAAATTGTGTTAATATACTCCGTCAATTTTTCGCCCAATGTCCACTATAATTTGTACTGAGAGGCGTCACAGAACTTTATGCTACGCTTTGTATTGATACCAAAGAGGATTAAAATAGTTATGTTCTCGGAATTGCCAATGTTTTATTTAAAGTTAAACGCTATCCTACGGAGCCGAGGCATCTTTAAATTAAATGTATTTTTCCGGATCAATGGCTATCACATCATGAATATTATTAAAAAAAGTTAATCCTTTAAAACGAAAAGCATGCTATTGTAGATGTATTGAATTAATACTATCTCTTTATATTACGTTATGTTTTAATATTAAATACGTATTAATGAATAGTATTACTAGTTTCTACCGAATCAAATTTAATTAATCAAAATAAGTGATTTATTCACAGCTTTCTCTCTAAACTTAAAAAATATAAAAATTAAATTGTTTAAATCGTGCCTGCCTAATTAAGTCTAAGATTAATTTGATCTAATGTTCTAGTTGCATCATCATCATTATGTACGGCATATTAAATGATTATACTTTTGTTGTGTACAAAGTTATAATTAATTAAATACTAAATATTTTATTTGAAACTTTTAAAAATTTATGAGTTTAATGATCACGTAATATCACAAAAATCTGAAGTATTAAAAAATCTGCATACAAAGTTGCAGGTTAGTCCTTTAAGCAATCGTAGCATATCTCAGTAACGAAAGATACTTTTGCTGAGATTTCTTTAAGTTAAATATCGTATAAAGGTGGACTCGTTAGTTTGCTTTCGTTATTTCATAATATCAGCTTAAGCTTTAACAAGGTAGAAAATACATTAATATTTTATGAAATTGGACCCGTCATTTTGCAATTGTGATGTCGGACTGTCATGGCTTGTTGGGACAATGACCTGTATATGTACATGTTTATGAAATTATAAATTCCAATCCTAAAGAAGTAATATTTATAATGATCGAATATATAACAATTAATAGTAAATCTGCCGGTCTCCAGTCCAGCTCTTTTATAATGATGTTCTAAACATTAATTTGTTACTTATAGACTTTTTATTATTAAGTATGACACGAAGTAAAAAATAAAAGGTAATATTTTGTTATATAATTTAAATTTGATATACTGAATAAATATATTTGTATAAGTGCTATATATAAAAGGTTAAGTCTCGAATATTTCTTGCGACGCGACAATTTGAAATATGTATATACAATATTTAAAATAACATTATTGATGCTGGTCCGAAATATGTTCTAGTTTCTATTAGTTTCCGTATTTCAAGCTGTTTTGGTAAAATTTAATATTATAATATTAATTTCCACTGCCAAAAGTACTTTATGTCGATCACAAATAAAAACATACTATATTCAGAATCGATGAAGCACCATCAAAAAACTTAGAGCTATTATACAAAGTGATATGCAACTCGAACTTAAAATTATTTTCAGGCGGTGTTCTGAAGGCGAGAAACTGAAGAAAACAATAGCAGTATTATCTGCGTAGGCATAGATTTTATTACTACCAATGCCTACATTTGATAAGTTATTGATATAAAGTAGAGTAGCGTGGGTTCCAAGACGCTTCCTTATAGGACTCTAAAATGTACTAAAGACTGCAGATATAGTCCTCAATTCATACTCTTTTTTTTTCTATTGCTGAGGTAGTCTTTAAATATCATCAGTGAGATGTTTCTAATGCCTATTATTTTTACCTACTTAATAAGATTTGGAAAGGAACCGTATCAAAAGCTCTTTTAAAATCTAAAAAGATAATTAAACATTCTTTGTCTTTATCTAGAGCGTCAGTGATATGAGAGATCAGTGCCACAATAATATATGTATTTACATTGTATCTATAATAGGTTTAGCAGGCAAGTGAAGGTTCTCTTTTTGAAGCACAGAATTGCAATGTAACAAGTAGTTGGAGTAAGAATGTGTCGAGTTTTATAAAAGGCGTTGTAATATTATCCCATTCAGGATTATCCATGAGTCATCATGTACTTTATAAGTTTATAATATATGAAATCTCCATGTTAGTACTAATTATATACTTATAATTATAACCTAAGAAATAACTGTTAATTATATTTTATACATAAAAAAAATAGTTTTAAAATTAATTTGACATTTGTCTTCACCCTATTCATTTTTAAATACATTATCATTTTTTCAAAGATTATCAAATATTGTGAAACTTTAAGTTCGACAAGCGACCGTTTAGTTTTTAATTTAAGTTGGGTTTTAAAACAGATTTTTAGCTTTATCGTTCCTCTCGAAAGGGATGTGCTTATTATTTATGACAAAATTTTTATTTTTGTACTAGCATACTTATTGAAAATTATTGTATTAAAATTTTTTGGTTCTCTTATTTAATTATTAATCTTTATTTTACTCAATATTTATGATTTATAAATCATATAAGATAATAATACTGAAACAATTAAAGCTTGAGGAGTTCAAATGAATTTTCATTTATTGTTTGTTTAAGAGCTTTTTCATAAGAATAACAGTGCATATTATAATAAATGATAACATTGTTATTATTTATAAACAACGTCGTCTTAATGAGGACGCACATAAGCCCGAGATAATTGATTTCAAGCAGTGCTTATAATCAATAAAGACTTTACGTGCGTCTCGTATATACACGATGTAGGGCTTATATATATATATTTAGCTTTAATAATTCTAATTATTTATTATTATATATAGTTGATAACAGCAACATTGTACAGATACATTTTATGACTTTTTTATTTTGCAACAATTTTTTTTATAGCTTCACGCTTTATCCCGCACATGGCAGGGTAGGCAGAGGGAACTGCAGGAACCATACGAACCTAGTGTTAAGACACTCCGTTGCTTAGACCCTGCTTTTTTTTTCCCCGCTTTCCGCATTTTTTGAGGAATTGCGTGTTGAGTGGCGGAAATCAACGCCGTGCTTTGCCTAGTTGCCAGAGCGAAGAAAATGGAAATAGAAAAATTCATCTTTCTCGAGTGGGAATCGAACCCAGAAACCGTCGCGTTTACAGGCAGACGCTTACGCCTCTGCACCACGACGGTCCTCAATTTGTCCGCGTTGTATGTGCCGGCTTCGCGGTAGCGGTACACGACGTGAGAGCGATAAAAAGCTCAAACAAAGCAAGCTTATAAACAAAATTT
Source organism: Dione vanillae (assembly GCA_037178615.1). Lineage (NCBI taxonomy): Eukaryota > Metazoa > Arthropoda > Insecta > Lepidoptera > Nymphalidae > Dione > Dione vanillae. Next base: position 155,559 of record JAZFAU010000366.1, read on the forward strand.
TTATTTTACTAGAATCATAAAAGATACTTAAACAATTTTTTTTATCAATGTTTATAAATGTTTCCAACTGTGCCGGATGACTCGGTATAAGCAAATGAAGCTTAAGTCTAAACAACATAACATTCAAAGTTTGTACAAGTCATTCATTAAAAGTCATCATAAATATATGGCTATAATCTTTCGAATATTATAAGAAATAAAATAAAGTATAGAACTTTACGTACTCCGTTGATTTTATTGCCAAAGTTTCAAGGCGTACGAGAAGTCCGCAATTTAGACTTGCTATAGAAGCTTAAAATACAACTAATATTAAGCAAAATTAAATAAATACCTACATGTTATATTATATTATTTTATATATACTAATATTTTTTTTTTGTTGAAGTGACTTTTGTTGAGGCGTAATAAATCATGTGGCTCTAGGTTCAATCACCACATCCCTATTGATGTAATGATCTGTTTCGATTTCATTCTGGGAATTCAAAATACGGCGTAAAACCTCGCTAGTAGTTAGTGTACTATCACAAAAATTAAAAAAAAACCTCATTAGTCATACTAGTCTCTGATAATTTGTTTTTCGGCTAGTTGAATAATATTTTAATATTATGTAATTTTATAATAATATAATATGCTTAAAATATAGTTATATTATTCTAAAATAGCAGTATATTACTAAATATAACTTTGTGGCAGTCCAAAAAAAATCAGTTTTTCAAATTATTTAAACCAGGGATACTATTAAACATTATTATCATCACTCAGTATATGCACACGCATATTTATTTAGGACTTTTTCTTATACTGCGTGTGTAACAATAGATACAAAAGAAATTTCGATGGTTTCTGAACTATGGTTATACACGAAAGGAACTTTCAATACAGACAGTAATAAACTCTTTTATCCTCAGACATGGAAATAATACGTGGCGACAAAACTAGCGCTTTGTAGCGCCCGGAACGGAACAAACATTTTGTTGTTATTCGTTCTTTACTCAAATTTTATCACCGACATGTGTTTTGAATACATTTTTACGTAGTAGGTTAGTATATGAAAATTTTATTTTAGATAAATCTCCTATTTTTTTCAAATAAAGCTCCTATTTTTTTTTTTATAAATATTAGCAAACATATTTTGTAATACTTCCTTCAAAATCTATTATAGTCTAAACTGAAAAAAAGCGAAAATCGGTCAAATCTACTAAGCACTATTATTATAATATTTGTTATAGTTTCGTCCAAGCTTCTCAATTCAGTTCTATCTCGAGCCACATGGTTAAATATTACCTCGATTAAGTCAACCATTGTTAAAATAGCCATCATAAACAAACGCTACTGATTATATCTGAATGAACAAAATTTTAATGTTATACAGGGAAGTAATTGTGATACGGGGATATTTCCATACCCATATCTCGTTCTCGTTTGCAAGCTTGTTAATATTCTCAAATGACTCCAAATTACCAGTGCTTTTCGAGTTTTGACCACAGTTTGTTATATTATCGTGACGTACTATTAAAATTCAGACATCGTGATCTCTGTAAGCTAATCTGCTGATAAGCCTCTATGTCGCATTTATAGAAATCAGTTACTAAATTTCAAAATTGCATTCATGGCAGTAAATATAAAGACACTATATGATGGCTAGTCTTGCTCAATTTAACTTTATTTAAAACTTTATTTGTTCAATGGTTGGGGAACGGACGCAAAGGAAACTCAACTATCATATTTAAATTTGCCTTATAGAAAACACCTAGAATAATATTAATAGTAGTAATATTCAAAGCTATGCTTTTTATGTTTATTATATTATATATATATGAATATATGTATATTTTACTTATTCTTTTGCAATTTGGCTTAAGCTGCAAACAGAATGGTAAGTAGAAACATGTTTAGTGGTTCTACGGCTTCGAGAATATGTCAAAATAATGTGGTGTGACAGAAGCCTGCTTAGTGATATTCGTCGTACCATAAATTAATTAAATATTATCTTATTAAATTCAAATCTTAGTAGTAACTTTATTTTTATATATTTAATAACAAACAAATAGTAAACAAATCACAATATATTGTGTAACGAACATTTTATTTGAAATATGACAATGCAACCAAAAACCACGAAGCAAACATATAAAATTATGTATCAAAATCGTGGAATCCCAAAAGATGGCGTAATTTTATAGAAATTACATGGGCCGTTGAGCCCACGACATGATTATTGGCTGGGGCGCTCTCATCTGCGTGAGCGCACTTGTACCGAGAAACGCCTGTTACAAAATGTTTTATTATGTGGATATATCATATTGGGTATTTAATAAATGTTTCAATTTCGAATAAGACTACATGGGTTCGCCCAACTGAATTTGACGAACCCATGAATGAGTGAGAACATTTTTTTTCCTATCTACAATGAAACGTAGTCTGACTCCGGATTTACAGAGAATAAAAAAAAATCTCCATTCTGAGAGTTATTTTTTAATTATGATTTAAAAATGTAATTTACATTTACATAAATACTAATTGTACAGGCAAATACCGAGAACTGCCAAGATCTTGTCAGATTAAATTAAACGAAACGAAACGAAAAAGAAACATAATATCTAAACAAGTCACATAAGTAAATAATTCCATACTTCAAAAAATATTCACTATAGCTTTCATTACTTTGCACTATTGATTACATTACTTTTTCTTAATACAAATGTATAGTAGGGACTTTATACTGACCGACTGGCGAATAAACTTTAATGAAAGATTTCATCTATAAACAACTACTTAATAACTATATTAAGTAGATATTCGTGTAATTTAGGTAGAATATAAGCCCTAAGGTAAAAAAAAATAAACAACAACAACAACAAATAAATTAAAAAGCAACAGTATATTTAATCCCAATATATTTTTGTAAATGTTAGGAAAAAGATCAATTATCAAAATCGATAATTTACATACTATATTACTGTAAAATAGAATTAAGAATGAAATGCTCGCTCAATAATCGATCATTAAAGAATAATAAAAATTTGTAAAATTTAAAAAGAAGTTATTTAAAGCTACGCCAGTTTCTCAGGCAAGTTCTGTCTGAGGCAAAAAAACCAATGAGACGTTTACAAATTCTTTAATGTAAAATAATGAAATTGCATATTGTTATTTTGAATAAAATTATTTGACTTTGATTTTGTGACTACTCATTACCTACACTATACGAAGTGTATTGTGTATATATAAAAGTTTTATACGTAAAGTAGACACGTTTCTCACTGAGTTGGTAACTGAATATTTTTTATTTATATATTCTCCATGGTAATGTAGACGTGTGAAGATCAATAAAATTTGAAATATACGATGTTTCACGATATAGTGTTCACTGAAATCGTTCATGTCATCACATATTCGTATGTATCTTCTTTTATTATATGTTAAAGAAAAGGAAAACTGGATCGTGTATTATTTACTTGTTAGCTGTAGTGTCATATTATGACATTTGCATTATTGAAGATTTTATGGAGAAACTCCGTATTTCCTCATATTAATATGCCTTTATATAGTATACGATATGACGGGTTACTATTAATAAAAGTTAGAGTAAAAATATTTCCTGTATTTCTATAGATTAAGAGAATCTATATATTAAGAGATTTTAAGCTATTTATTTGTATTTATATCGTCAGGTAGTTTTTTAGTTTAATATTACTTATTTAAGCATAACATAACTTATATTTTTTGGATAAAACGTGACCATGTTGAATCTATATTATTCTAGAACTGTGTATATCTTAAATATAGCGGAAAGTAGAGAATTCATTGTCTGTAATGTCAAGCTGGTAGTGTTGCAATAGTAAATCTAAAAATTGAAAATAAAATATTATTGTTTTCTTTTAATAAAATTAAATATTATATATTTTATTTTATTGACACAATAAACGAATTCCACTGAGTGTTATGTCCACTGAGTGTATGTGCTTAAATATAATCCGAAATTGAAAGTTGGAAGAAAAATTTTGAAAATATTGTTATTTTAATCGTTTATGCAAATTGTTTGACTAAAAATAAATAATATACTTATAACAAAATATTACGTATTTCATTACTTTAAACACATGATAGGTATTACATACATTATCGTAAGCCATCTAGATCACTCATATAACAATATCACTTTATGAAACATTTTATATCAAATTTTACGCTGAAAATATTATGAGAAAGAAGTTATGTCTCGAAGAGGGGCCAATATGCAACGTAGTAGCTGTTTATCGTCAAAGAGTTGAAGTGGAGTGAATGATATTGAGTCATCTTGAAAAATATTTTACATGAAAATATAAAATCGTTCATCTTTTATTCAAATAATATAAGAAACATAGCAATGCATGTAATGCGGCAGGACTTCTTGTTACTTAAGCTACAGCCCAAAATTTATAAAACACACCTTTTCCCTCCTTCCCACCACAATCGTTGTGATTGTGGTGGGAGGGAGGGGGAAGGTGTGTTCCCTATTCCCTAAGATTTTAAGGCATGTTAAACTTAATAGATATTAAAATAATGTATTCATAAATACGGCAACTATTAATCAAATAATGTACGTACAAGACAGCAGGCAGATTGAAGATACTATTTTCACTCCGCAGAAATTATTTGCATCGCTTGGAATAATTCGAGAAAGCTATTTTAGCCTACAACGAAACTCTATGGTGGAATTTGAGAAATGAATATTTTGTAAACAATATAAATTTTGTTTTGCCTGTTTATTATACTAACTCTAGTTATGTTAGATAAGCAATGTTGATTTATAGTGCCCGTTACTTTATGGTTTATGGTGAGGTATTTATTATATGTATGGTCTATTTTACTATCTTAGCACGATTTATGAGATACAAATTGTAATATGAGCCAGTATTTTGTAAACTTATTTCTAATTTCTATATTCATTTTTATTAAGTTAAATAGTCTTCATATATTGATTGTTGAAGCTGTTTTGATAGAATTTTAAGCTTTCTTATCTTAATAAAATTTGAGCTTCCAGAACTCTAACGTACGATCTCTTTCTGGAAGAAATATGGCTCGGGCTAAGGCAACATACTATGCCGGCGCTTTGGCGGATGCCACACGCGCTGCTGGTATATAACTTATAATGAGTGATTTGTTTAATTTATTATATTCTTTTAAAATTTACTGTGCGTATAATATGTGCGCTAGTGTAAAACTTATTTATGAAATATTATTTAGAACTAGAGCCACAAAACCTAAGAGCTCTACAAATAAGAGCACAAATAGAGTACGAAAAGTGTGCCTTTGAAGGGACTTTAGTCCAGGCGTGTCGAGGTCAGCGGTTGAGGCGGTTACTGTGAAATTTTGCTGATTGCGCTAGAAGTGCCGAGAAGACGGTAAATATTAAATAATAAGACATACTCAGTGTTATATTTAAATGTTAATGTTACATTATAAGTATGAGAAAAGCTATACATTGACCATTAGTATACGCAAATGAGCTAGATATTTCTATATGTTGGCCTGTATATGTTTTTTTTAATAAATCTGAAGATACTTTTACATAAAAAGTAGACAATATATTTTTCGTTTTACAATTTCTTCATACCATTTCTACCATCAAAATTTTAATTCTAATTTACCGCAAATGGCTTTGAATAAACAATTAGTGCGTTGTAAATGTAAATACAAATTTACACGAACAATATTTATGTCCAAAATTGTTACTTCAATTTCATAAACCAGCATAAGGCGAACGGGTCGCTACTCTTATATAAGCGTACAACTAGCGAAGACACAATTAGTATCTTGGGAACGATACGGGATCCGCTGCAAGGTTGTAAAAAGTTTCCTTATTTATCTGACTTTATTTGCTTGGCATTATTATTAACACTTAAATAAAATTTTATTATTAAACAACCGCAAAATGAAATTGAAATATAATTTTCTTCTTTTTCTGTAAACAAGTTCACAACTATTTCAGATAAGAGAATGCACGGGTAAAAGTGCTGGGAAGGTACTATCTTAGATTCATATTAATTAATATTTAATTAACAATAGATTCATATAATAGGAAACATAGGTTTCTACACGACAAAGCCGAATGGAACATCAGTCAACTTTTCAAGTAAATTACATTTGGATTACTGATTGATTTTCCAAATAGATTTTAATTTCCTAAAGAAAACGCAGAATAACTTCTCATGGCGAAAAAAATTAAGACAATGTCGTATACAAGAGTTGAGTTGATTCATGCTTTCATCAAACTTTGTTGTACCGGCTCTTTGTTACCCACGTTCCACACAATTTTCGAGTAATTGCATGTGGAGTGATAAAACTTAAGGTACTGGGTAGAAGGTGATGCTATGTTCTGCCATGTCGCGGAGAATTAGTTTATAAGCCGTTTTTTGTTATGTGCCTATTTCTGCAGTAGTAATCTCAAAATATTTATTCGAAACGAAATTCAGTTATTTTACTTAAATATTGTAAAGTTACTATCACCTATAAACATAGGAAATGCTTACTTAAAGTTAACCAACATTTTTACTTATAATTAGACCGTCGTGGCGCAGAGGCGTAAGCGTCTGTCTGTAAACGCGATGGTTTGAGGGTTCGATTCCCACTCGAGGTAGATGAATTTTTCTATTTCCATTTTCTTCGCTCTGGCAACTAGGCAAAGCGCGGCGTTGAGTTTCACCACTCAACACGGAATGCTTCGAGAAAAGCGGAAAGTGGGGACGGAGAGAGCAAGAACTAAACAACGGAGTGTCTTAACACTAGATTCATATGGTTTCTGCAGTTCCCTCTGCCTACCCTGCAATATGCGGAATAAAGCGTGAAGCTAGAAAAAAAAATTAGAAAATGTAAATGAGGAACGTTGAATCGTTTGTAGCTTAATTTAAGAACTAGAATTTTTACTGCAATATTCAAATCTAAGATTCAAGAAATATCTCGCGTGGAAAAGAATAAGGTCGAACGCATATCCCGTGTAATGGCTTTTAAGTATTTGGAGCAAATGGCGCATCACAAACATTTCCTCACGGCGATTTGCAAAGATGAAAATCTTAAATCTGCAAACAAATTGGGATCACTTCGTTTTGGTATAAGGCATTAGCTGATATTGAGAAACGAAAAGTATGTATTTGTATTAGAGTAAATGTTATACTATTATGAAACCTATAAGTGTAAATGACTAAATAAATTGTAAATAAAAAATACCTTTTAAATAATATCTTTATTACACATTAACAATAAATCAAGCTTATCGCTATTTTAAACAGGTAGTAGGTTCCTCATGTTATACATAAATAATTTAAATATCCGTATTTAATATACCTCTTAGACGAATCTTTTAATAGCACTAGTTCTGTTATTATATAATTATAAATTACACATTGTGTTTAAAAATGTTAAACATTTTTATACATATTAACTAATATTAATAATATTTTTTATTAAAAAAATAAAGATTTATGTATATTTCATGTTATGGATGACAAAAAAGACTTATTTACTTCCAAGGAATATTTTCTTTTACCAATATCCTTTTTTATTAAAGTATGTATTTAGTATTGTTATTTGACATTTTATTATTAAATATTTGCATTTGCAAATGCAATTTCCATATTAAGTTTTAATTTTATATTATATTTACTATCATAGTAGGTTCTAAAAAGTTATTTTAAAGTTTATATAATTTTATATATATAAATATAGGCAGTACTACGAGAACGTACGCCAATGTACGCCTCCAGGGAACCTGAGACGGCTGCTCGTGCAAGACTGTCATAAGCACGAAAACAAAGAATAGGAAACCTACAACGACAACATAAAACAGATGTTCTCCGCTTAGTCAGTAATGCTCAAGAAATATACAAAAAACGTGACACGGCTAAATACCTCGAGGCGGCAGTGTTTGCCATGGAACAAATTACACGGATCCCAACCAACATGTTGCCAACTAAAGACAAATTTTTACAAAAATTATATAAATTTTTTGCCAAAGCTTTCTTAGATCAGATCTGTATATTTAAATTAAAATATCCACCTAAAAGCTTTTTATTAATTAGAGTTTCTAAAGAATCAAATAAAATGTAAAGGTTTTTTTGAATTTAAACAAATCGATATTTTTGTAAATGACGAGTGGTACCTAACAAAATTTTCCATCTAATTTAATACCTTTGAAAGAAATGTGTTAAAGAAGAAATGAGCGAAGCAGATCGCGAGAAAAGAGCCTTTATACTGCTGGGAATACCAATATCACGTGAACCGAGTCGTGATTCAATTTTGCGTACGCGACCTCCGGCGCCGAACCGTGACACCAAGTGAGAAATTCTATTTGAAAAATGTTTTACATTATTTTATTTAAAATGTTTTACATTTTATCTTAATTTAAAGATATAAAATCTAGTCCAGTTTTATATTTAAATATTTTATGTAGACATGCACAAGAGTATTTTAGTTTAGTTTTAAAATCGAGTAGATACAGCCTTGTAAATGTCATTAATTTCATAATTTCAATGATTACATTTTCATTCCCTTTTACTATTATAACGTTGTATCAATATCTTTTCTAAACAATATAAAGTAATAAATATTTTCAGGCGTCGCTTACGTACATTGCAGAAAGCACGCTGTTATATTTTACACGAGCTCGGGCGTTAATACGCTGACACAAAACAAGCATATAAAGCAAGATTCTACGCTATTAAGTGCCAATCGGATTCAATTTTACTATATAAAACTAAATAAAACTTTGAACTCATTTACATTTCGAAAGTATCTTTTGTAAATAATATGTTTCCGTCAAATTCAACTGAGAATTATAAAATTATTATTTTATAGAGCGGCTCATATATCGTAACAGTCTTATACCTTTTAACGTAAATCAACACTGCCCTTTGTCTTAGGTCTCAACACTTTACTTTCTTTGTTGTCACTTGTTTACTTTCTTTGTTGTTTTCTTTATGGGTGTACAATAAAGAATATTATATATATATATATATATATATATATATATATATATATATATATATATATATATATATATATATATATATATATATATATATATATATATATATATATATATATATATATATATATATATATATATATATATATATATATATAATATTCTTTATTGTACACCCATAAAGAAAACAACAAAGAAAGTAAACAAACAAAATAAGAGACGTACAAGAGGCGACCTTATCGCTAAAATAGCGATCTCTTCCAGGCAACCTTAAGGCATAGGTCATATAGAAAGGACAAGGGTTGGGGATGTGAACAATAAAAATATTAAAAAAACATACACACATACATACGCATACATACACTTATACATATACATACAGATACAAACAAATATACACACATACATACATACATACATACATACATACATACATACAAACAAACACATAGTATATACTTACAAAATAATATTGGCAGTGATGTAAATATAAATAAACGATGATCAGAGGGCATGGAAATGTTGTCTTAAAAGTCTCCTAAAAGTATAAAATGATTTGGCCCGTCTGATATTACTAGGTAAATCATTCCAGAGACGAGAAGCTGTGATTGTAAAGGAGTTAGCATAGAAGGAAGAAGAGTGGGAGGGAATTTTTAGTGTCAAATTTTGGTCTGAGCGGAGATTACAGAGATGAGAGCGTCCTAGAAATTGGAAACGCTCTTTGAGGTAAGGAGGGGTAAATGGATCAAAGAGTATACAGAAAAGAAGATGGAGAATATGAGTATTCCTGCGAAGACGGATTGGGAGCCACTTGAGCTTTTTACGAAACTCTGAGACATGGTCATACTTTCTGAGCCCGAATATGAACCGAATAGCAAGATTTTGTAACCGCTCAAGTTTGTTTAACTGCTCCTCTTTTAGATCCAGATAACATGAATCAGCGTAATCAAGTATTGGTAGAAGGAGATTGTGCTAACGTAATTACGTTAGCACAATCTCCTTCTACTTCCAACTAAAATTTTAGTTGGAATAGGTAGAAAATTACGCAATCTAAAAAGATTCCCAACTGATGCAAACATTTTTCTGCTAACTTGGCCTATCTGCGAATCCCAAGACATATTTTGGTCAAAAATAATCCCAAGATTTTTAACTGTCTTTTGAAACGGTATTATTTGACCTTCTAAAGTTAAAGCAGGAAAGGTGCTCACGTCAAGTTTAGAAATAAGCTTTGGACTACCGACAATTATAGCTTGTGTCTTGCTTGGATTTAGTTGCAGTCCAAAAGACCTACTCCATCTGGATATGTTTAATAGGTTATAATTTATAAAGTTAATTGCAGCACGCATTTCAGATACTTGTGAACGCCAATAAATTTGTAAGTCATCTGCATAGAGGTGGTAAAGAGAAGAGATATGATAAGAAATATTATTAATAAAAAGAGAAAATAAAAGAGGAGACAACACGCCACCCTGTGGAACACCGGCACTCATATGTGACCAGTCTGAATACGAATCGTTAATTCGTATACGCTGCCGGCGACCATACAGGTAACTACGAAGCCAATCAATTAAGTTAGGAGATATGTTAAGAGAAGCTAAAGTGGCAAGCAAGATGTCAAAATCGACGGTACCAAAAGCATTACTAAAATCTAGCAAAACTAATATTGTGAGCTGTTTTCTGTCCATACTTTCTCTAATGTCATCTGCAATTTTAAGAAGCGCAGTTGTCGTGCTATGACCAGGACGAAAACCAGATTGTAAAGGATTGAGAAGGTTATTTTTAGAAAGGAAATGTGTAAGTTGATTTTGCACTAGGCGTTCCAGGACTTTAGATAGGAAAGGGAGAATGGAAATTGGCCGATAATCGTTATCACAGGTGGGATTATTCTTTTTGGGTAAGGGAATGATTTGTGCTTCCTTCCATGCTGAAGGAAACACGCAGCTTTTAATGGAAAAATTGAGCATGGACGTCAGGATAGGACATAATACATCAAGTAAAGGGATGATCATTTTACGATTGACAGAATCAGCTCCAACAGCATCAGACTTGATTGCCATAATATTCCTCTCAACATCACTTTCCGTAAATTGATTAAAGAAAAAGCTAGGAACGTTAGGAGAGGTCAAAGCAGTAAATTGATTTAGTGTGTTTTGCTTGGTAGTATCATCAATGGTACTAGAAGAGGAGAAATGCTTATTAAGCTTATTTAAGTCTATATTTTGAGGATTTACACTTTGACGAGCTTTATCTACTCCTATTGTTTCAAGAAATTTCCATACTCTCGAAGGGTCGTTTTTTTCGATTACAGATTTATGAATATGGCGTCGTTGTTGGTCTCTACACTCCTTGTTGCAATGATTACGAGCTTTTTTGTATTTTAATCTTTTTTTATCATTCGTGTTTAATTTATAGCGTAATTTTGCTGCATTTTTCTTATTTTGTAGGGATTTTATGTCTTCAGTCAACCAAGGTGCCGGAAGATGTCTCAATCGAACAGGACGTAATGGAGCATGTTTATCATAAAGTTGTAGTAACAACCTGTTCAAAGCAACAACTTGATCATCAATTGTATCATAATTAGAAATATCATCCCAGTTAATGAACGTCGCGTCCTCATGCAGTTGTTTCCAGTCTATGCCACCAAAATTACGTCGCAGAAGAATTCTTGATTTCGCTTTTGGAGGTTTTATTTTATATGATAAATAAATAAGATCGTGATAAGAGAAAGCTATTGCAGGATGTTGACCATATTTTTCAACATGAGGAATAGATGAGACAAGAACTAAGTCCAGAAGTGAAGGTACACAATTAGGAAATTTATGGGTAGCAGCGAGAGGAAGTATATGCATACTAGCACCAGTAGCCAAGGACTTCAAACGAGTCGCTCGATGATCATCTTTTAATAGGCAAGTGTTAAAATCGCCCATTAAAATTGTGTGAGGGTATAATGGCTTAAGTTGCTCTAACAGGGTTTCAAGTGATGAAAAGTAATCAATCGTAAGGTTTGGGCTATAGTAAACTCCTAGCAACACCTTAGTGTGGGAAAGGAGCACTTCTATAAAAAGAAATTCCGGGATACCATTTGCTTGCTGCTCCGACTGAGCAACAATATTAAATATTATTTGTGAGCGCAGGTATATAGCAACTCCACCCCCGGAGCGACCTATACGATCGTTACGAATCAGATGAAACCCTGGGAGTGAATAAGAAGTCGATTGAAGACACGGCTTTAGCCACGACTCTGATACTAATATTGCATGAATATTACTATTATTGAATGAAGTGAGAAGATCTGAGTAATGGGCAGGAATACTTTGTGCATTGATATGAACAATATTAAAATTTTTCCCAACATCTGAGAAATTACTATCAAGGTTATCACTTAGTGAGGGAATACTGAGAAAGTCTGTACTACTCGACCCACTGGAAGAGGAGGAAAAGGATTGGAAAGAGTCGTTAATTTCTATATCACTATTTGCCATACTTAGATTTTTAAAATAATATAATATAAATATTAATAATAACAATGATTTATATCAAGATATATAAGATATACAATATATAAATATATACAAGTTTTAATAAGATTTAAAAATAAAATTACTTAAATTATTAACTAAGCACCCGCCAGTTGCAAGGAAAAGATATAGATGAGTTGATTACATAATTAAAATAATATATATAAAAAAAAAACAAACAAATACAAAAAGTGAAACGAAAAAAAAAATACTAAAAGAGAAATACTGTACAAAAAGCTATTAAAACTAAATCTACTACATTATAAAACGGATACAGACAAAAAGTGGATTAATATAATTAAGAACATAACTTCCACGTAACATAAACAAAAAAAAATAAATAAATAAAAAAATAAAAATAAAAATATAAAAATATACAGCGAATATTTATGTCTTTATATATATTTTTGTTTGTTAATTTTATTTAAAAATAAAGCAGGCCCATTAAAACGAGAGAGTAAATTGCGAAAGCTTTTATAGAAAAGTATCAGTAGTATAAAAAGGCACTCAGAAGTGCAAAAGCTTTGTCAACGAACTTTCATATTCTGTTGTACAAAAAATCTATCAGTCAGTTTTATTTAAGATATTTCATTCAAATGGAAGTAAAAAATGCATACGGGACTTGACATACACTATGTCTCATAAATTCTACTACAAATGTACATTTACTTATATGAATGCTAGATCTGAGATTACAACTAGAATATCATAAAATGTTTAATATCTTTATGTTTATTGCTGTAGTTGCTTGTGTCGTTTATGTTTCCTAGCCTGTTCAGTTTGCTTTTATTAATTATATAATCTAGATAAATTAATTTATCTACTATTATATCAATCTAGAGGATTTGTCTATTAATAAAAAATGCACATGTTTTTAGCAAAGTACGATTTCGAATGTTTTTTATTACTAATTATAGCATTTAATTTCATTTACACTGGCTATAACAAAAAACAAAAGAGCCTGTTAAATTATTTATGATTTTGTTTTGATATTACTAATGGAAATATTATTACAAGAACATTTTATAACAACCTAAAATAAGATTGAATAATATGTCATAGTATGTGAACATTGCACTCGAAGGCGAGGGTGGCTCTACAGACTCAACAATTATGAAACGAGAAAAAGCTATGGTGAGCTTAACACAAGACGACAGCATACGAAAGGCTGCGGAAAACTTATTTAGAAGAATGTCGATTATTCCAGCATCCAGGTTAGTGTTTTGTATTTTTGAAATTACTATATGCTTTTTGTATATAAAATAATATTAAACAATTAGTCAAATATTACTTTATATACTATAAAATATTTATCTTTATATTGCTTTTTTAATGAAAAAGAGTAAAAGAGTATATTGTTTTTTTTTTCAAAATGGACATATATTTTGACTAATCCGACAGAGCTTTTTAACAAAAGCTTCCAAAGTCGAAACTATGAAAAAGAAAACTTCGTCAATACTATGAAAATGAAAAAAAAACATTAATAATCATAAAATTTTCGTGAATAAAATTGCTGTAATTTTTGTTGTAATACATATAATAAACATTTTTGCAAAAGACGCTTCTCAGTACTACCGGACACTCACGTAGACGAGGGCGCCCCAGTGGACCCAACGGCCCGGTTTTACACAAATTACAACATCCTTTGGTATTTCCGGATTTTGATATATAATTTTATATTTAATCTGGTTCGTCATTGTAAACGATATTGCAGTATGCTTGCATTTTGTTTGTTATAAAAATATAAAAATAAAATGAAAAGTACGTATATATATATATATATATATATATATATATATATATATATATATATATATAATATATATATATATATATATATATATATATATATATATATATATATATATATATATATATATATATATATATATATATATATATATATATATATATATATATATATATATATATATATATATATATATATATATATATATATATATATATATATATATATATATATATATATATATATATATATATATATATATATATATATATATATATATATATATATATATATATATATATATATATATATATATACGAAAATGTAATAAAGTGCGGTCAGAACTTCACCAGCACCGGCAGTTTGGAATCATTTGGGAATATTAACAAGCTTGCAAACGATTTCCATTTTCGTATATTCTACTTACATTTACTTCATTGTGTAATGCAAATAATTGTGAATTTTGTTCATTCGGATAAGATGATCAATATTGCTTATATTTGCTTAATAATTGACAGCGAAAATTTGTGGTTATATATTTAATTTAATCATGTGGCTCTAGATAGAACTGAATGTAAAAGTTTATAGGAGGACTACGAGGGTCAAACTGAAAGTTTTTAGAACTGGCAACCTAAAAGCATTATATTAAAAAAATAAGTTTAAATTTTGAAAATAGAACTCTTTACCAATAATATTGAGTATACATTTCATTCATTTGTCATTTGTTTTACGATTTGGCGGCAAATTGAAAATTGTCTGTGCACGTCAGAATGAATTTAAGCCGAGAAAATTTTCGTGCAATGATTTTTTATGACTTTCGATGTTATATAAGTCAACAAGAAAGTTATGATAGACTTCGATTGGCTTTTCACGATGAAGCCCCATCTCGTGCCACAGTTTACAACTGGTTTAATGAATTCAAACGTGGTCGAACTAATCTCACCGATGATTTGCGTTAGGTTCTACAGCGACGACTGAAGATAATATCAGTGTTGTGCGGCGTATGATAGAGACTGACAAAAGAGTGACCTATCAGAAGATTTGGACAAGTCTAGGCATAGGTATGAGTTAAGTGCACAAAATCCTCCATGAACATTTAGCGGTCAGGAAGCTTTGTGCCCGCTGGATACCGCATATTTTGACCGAGGCTCAAAAACTCCGCCGTGTTTATTGGTGCCGAGAAATGATCCAAAAATTTAACGGAGGTGACTCAAATGCTGTGTTCGACATACTAACGGGTGACGAAAGCTGGATTTACTGTTATGATCCGGAAACCAAAAGACAGTCTGCTCAGTGGGTGTTTCCTTCCGAAGAGTTGCAAACTAAAGTGAAGAGAGGTCGAAGTGTTGGAAAAAAGATGGTGGCCTCGTTCTTCGGAAAGACAGGTCATTACGCGACAGTTGTCTTAGAGGATCAGAAAACGGTTAATGCAGAGTGGTACACTAACAACTGTTTGCCACTTGTCTTGGAAAAAGTTCGAGAGAAACGACCTCGCAGCAGGATCCTCCTTCATCATGATAATGCCTCGTCGCACACCGCCAGGCAATCGATCGACTATTTGGCGACCTTAGACGTGGAATTACTGGGTCACCCGCCGTATAGCCCCGACCTCGCACCCTTCGATTTTTATTTATTCCCGAAAATAAAAGAAAAACTTCGAGGAAAACATTTTATGGACGCCGAAGAAGCAGTGGCTGCGTTTCAAAACGCCGTTGAAGAGATCCCTTAGGCCGAGTGGGCAAGGTGCTTTTCTCAATGGTTCCATCGAATGCAGCGATGTATTGATGTAAATGGACGCTATTTTGAAAAGTTATAATAAAACTAATAACTTGCTAGAATGCTTAGTTTTTGATTTTCTAAGAACTTTCAGTTTGACCCTCGTATACTGATTACCAAACAGATCTACAAAATGATAAGCAAAAAACAAAGCGAAATATAAGAATAACTTTAACTTTTATATATTAAAAATAGACAAGATTAAACAAAGAGTTATAAAGTTATTGGTCATTTTGAATTATTATAAAGTATATTTGCCAATGGTAACTGATATTCTTTTTTTATGACTTATTACTTACTTATAAACAAAAAAGATATGGGCTTTTTTATTTTAGATTAAGTTTCCATATACTGATCTACTACGTAAAAATCACTTAAAAACTCATGCCAGTGAACAAAATTAGACCAAAGAATGAATATAACCAAAATGTTTGTTCCGCTCCAGCTACAAAGCGCTGGCTCGTCACCACACACTATTTGCATGCCTGAGGATAAAAGGGTCCGTTATTGTTGCCTGTATCGAATATTGCCTTTTGTGTGAAAACATAGTCAAGAAACTATTGACATTGCCCTCTACTCTATTGTTACATACGCCTAGACAAAAAGCTTTTACATAAATATATGCGTGTATATATTGAGCGATGATCATAATTTTTTATAGGCTTAAAAAGTTTGGGGATTGATGTTATAGTTAGTATCTTGAGTATTGTGTTATACATATTTTAAAGTTTATGGCATAGTTCAAAACTGTTATTATAGTTTGGTACTGTTACTTTTTCTTATCTGTTTCTTATTTTAGGCTTGAGTAAATTGTTTCTAATTAAGTAAATATAATAACAAATTTGTGAAAATGAAATTGGAAAGCATAAAATAAAAGCTCTCTGTTGTTTTGTTATTTAATATATCCGAGAGCAATCACATGAAAGTGTGCTTGACTTGCTGCGGCTCGCCTTATTATGGCTGCAATGCTGCCAAATTGTTATTTCTAGCTATTTACTTAATATTATAGAAATAAATCTAGTAGCCAAATACATGTGGTGTACGTTCATGAATAATTAAGAATAAACACAAGCTTTTCTATGTAGGCGTTTTCGTATACTAGATAAAAACACGGTTTCGAACCAACCAACCAACCAATATAACTAGTAACCCGTCTACAGCTTTTTTCTATTTAAGTAATTAACATGCATAATATATGCACAATACATGTATGATATCTATTTTTTTATTATTTATATAGTTTAATATATGATATAATACTAATACTGTGGGAATTTTGGGATGGAAATAACCGTTACGTTACTCCTTTTCTATATTCTGGTAAAAGTCTCGTAAAAATAAATTTACGCCATGTCTTAGTAACGAGTAAACAAATACCTTGAGATATCGATAGATATATTAATCTCAGAATAAATTGGATACTGTATTTACGCATCCAATTTATTACTATGTCACTATATGTAATTAGCGCCAAATAATTACTACCATAACATTATGAAACGTAAACAAAACTGTTACGTACTCTCATGTGGCATCATTTTATGTTAATCGAGATACTATCTAAGTATATCTCAAGCGAATGCTCAGCGAAGCGAGTAAATTTATGAGCACCCAAAGAAACTTATCATAATAAATTTGTTTTATGTTTGCACAGAAAAGCAGAAAATAGATTATAATGGATGTTTCATTGTTTACAATGGGAGTTTTAATATAAATATTATTATGTTCACAGCATGTTCCGTAACTACATAAGAACCTAATGTTACGATTCTTTGGCACATTTTGCGCACGGCATTGCCCGTTGAGTGGCGGAAATAATATACCTATATATTTGCACCTGTTGAAACACTTTGTCTATCGAATAAAATCTTATTTAAAATCGTAGTTTTAAGTAGATGTAGGTGGAGTATCTATAAATAGGTGAAAATCAATAATATTTTAAAATAAACTAAAGATAAATAAACTAAAGATTTTATTAAACATTCAGTATATGTACTATTGGGTGCTTACTTTTAGAACTTTTGAAGAGATTGTATTCTATCATATATGATTTTTACATTACTTTTACTACTGACATGAAATATAAGCAGAATCTGTATAAACTCGTCACGTCTCTCTGTCACAACATCGGCAATATAATCTAACCTTAAGTTATACACTATATTACTTGCTAATAATTTTACTTTTCGTTGGTAAACATTTATTTACGAATATTTTAGTAATTTGTTCATTATAAACACAAAAAATATATTTCATCTTTATAGTAAAATAGATTTACATGTTCAAAGAGGACATTTAAAGTAGCAAGCAGCTCAGTTAAACATCTTACCTTCATAAGCTCGACTCATTCTTACTGTGTTTCTGGTTTCAAATAATCGGGCGTAAAGCGGTTGAGTATGCTTTACTACTGACAGGGAAAATCTGAAAGGGAAAGCTTAAATAACGGGCATTTGTCTTTATGACGTCTTGAAAGGGCACGCATTCTTTATATAAACACTTGTATAGAGCACATAAAGTGCAGCGGCTATGTTCTTTAAAGAGATTTTGCGGTGAAAAATAATAAGATAAGGATAAAAAAAGTAACTTGAATTGGGAGTAAATTATAAATGGTAATGTAAAAGTAGCCTTTTATAAGTGTTTTTTATGTTTCCATAAATATATTTATATATTTATTTATTGCACATACTACAAGGAGTAAACATGCACAAAAAGGAGGAAATAAATGTTGAGGTGTGCCTAGCCTTAATTTCTTAAAAAAATATTATTTTATTGATTTATATACACGATACGCATACACATATGTATACGAAATGTATAATAATATCTATAAAAAGATACATATAAAAAATAAATAAATATGAGGACCGTCGTGACGCAGAGCGTGAGTGTATGTCTGTAAACGTGACGGTTTGAGGGTTCGAAGATGGATTTTTCTATTTATATTTTCTTCGCTCTGGAAACTAGGCAAAGTTCCGGCACTCAACACACAATGCCTCGAAAAAAGACGGAAAGCGGGGACGGACAAAGCAGGAACTAAGCAACGGAGTGTCTTAACACTAGGTTCCACGGTTCCTGCAGTTCCCTCTGTCTACCCTGCTATGTGCGGGACAAAGCGTGAAGCTATAAAAATAAATAAATAAAAACTATACAAACATAAGAAACGCCACCTTACAATTTCCATAAATAGAATCATTCACAAAACAATTTCTCATTGACGGATTTATATAAACCTTAAAAGGTCTCATTTGCGACTATTCTAAGTTTTCTATAATACTGTATATATTAAATTATTAGTTTAATTCACAGGATAATATTTAAATCCAAAAAGCTTGTTAGCGTTTATAAGAATGTATAAAACAATGCAAGGTGACCTAATTATCCTTATATGGCTAAATAATTACCTTGATCATTTTATTTTGCTATAAATTTAAATTTAATTTACATACTATGCTATGTGCTAGAATTTAAGTAAAATAATTATCGAATCAAGTAGAGGAGGTGATTTGTCTGCTTTAAATTTTATTGGTAGATGTCGGCAACGTCTATATCACTCGTTTCGCATTTGCCGTAAATTTAATAATTTTTGAAGATCTTTTATGTTTTTTTAATATTTCCTTGCAACGCTTTGGCTTATCTACTAGTACCAGTAAAAGTAAAACGATATCTTGCTTAAATAACTTTTACTAAAGCAGCATTCACATATCATTTTATATTATTTGTTCATCACTCCTTTATTAGTACTAGCTCTCTCTCAATGTGCACGAATCAGAGTAAATTAATTATTTCATAAAAAGTTTATAATTTAGTTGGTAATGTAGATTACGGAATGCGGACTCTGCGGATGTATTTGGCCCTTTGTAATCTTTTAAATTTCACACTTGGCTTGCAAATCGTATATGCTACTTGGGAGCTAGTGCTCAGCAACCACCAGTAACCTTTTTTTTTCCTCTATTAAAATATTAATTGTATGTAATTTTTATATTTACATATCTAATCAATATTTTTCTCATGCTTTTTATATACGTTCTTTTTTTATAAAAAAAAGCGTCTTGTTTCTTGATTTTGCTCGTTATAAAAAAACACTTCAAACTTTCATCCACTCCACCAGTTGACCATTATCGCACATAATGGAATCGTGCTCACAGACGATGTTTGCGGCTATGTGCTCCAATGTAGTGTTTATAAGGAAATTGCATGTCTCCAACGCATATTAAACCTCGACCTCATCCAAGGCAACATGAGGCGTTTATTCTGAAATAAGTAGTCAAAATATATCTAAAGGCCGATTTGTAAGCTTGTTGCATATGGTAAGAGCTTTAATAAATTTTGTGGTAAAGAACATAGCAAACATATTTAAAGTGTTGATTTTCATGTTACCTATATGGTACTTAGATACAGTTAGTACAGTTATAGTAAAATATATATTAAGGACGATAAGTAAATATATCACGTACCCGTTGCACTTTGCTAATGTGATTGGCTATTAGCAGAATATTTGTAGGTTCGATCCCGCTTGAGGGATGGTAATTTTTCTTTTTTACTTAATTTTAATTAATACAGAATGTTTTATTAAATTTACTTACATTATTTCAATAACAATATTGTATTATCAACGAAATATCATCGAAAAATTCAAGTTGTTAAATAATATAACTTTTCAAATTTGTTTTCAATTATGTCCAATGTTTCCATACATTTATACATACATACATATAATTCATAAGAGTAAAGCTAATAACAACATGATTAAAATAATATTTGTTATCGTAATGTAGTTATGTTATCATTAAATAAATATATACAGCTACAATATCTACTCAGATTGTTCGTCTCACTGGTATGAAATATCCTTATGACATTCTCTTATCAAATACCAAGTTTTAACTTCAATTCAAGTTGCACTAATTCGGTATTATACTCAGTACCAACATTCTTATAGCGATACCAACTTACTTCTTTAGAACATTCAACAATAGAACAATTGTACTTCCTGAAGCTTCGAGTACAGCATTATTTCAAACGTAGTATAACAATTGAAATGATATATTTAAATACTACCAATTTCTGTTTAGTTCGTTTAAGTTACGAGTAATTTTCTTTAATAAATAATAAGTCAAATTTAAAAATAAAAAATTAAGAAGAAAAATTCAATCTCACTCAGGAAAATAAAATTCTCCTCTTAAAATGACGCACAAATCTTAAAAACGCTTACTTTGTGAGATAAACAGTGTCTACAATCGCTATAACACTGGGTTGACAAGTTAATAGTCTTAAGTGAGTCAGATAGTTTCTATGTACATAAAAATAACTATACATTTTCTCAATAAATTATTATTTTCAAGTTTTTTTCAGTAAAAAATTTACAACACTATATATCGTAAACAAAAAAAGTTAATTTTATAATAGTGTAATTTGGACAAACTAATAAAATATTTCAACGCTATTTAATTTATTTTTAAACTATTTTATGGTAAGATTATTAAGTAACTAAAGCAACATATAAAATAATTACACTGAAAGTATTATATTTCGATACTTTAATAAATGAAATTCAATTATCTATTAATCCCTGGCATTATAAAATTTTAACGAACTACGGAAAGAAAATTATTTAGTTACATAACTATAACAATTTTGCCGGAAGTCGATAAGAGGATTGTATCGATTGACCTATAGTTTATTGGTCCAAGCGTTTAAACTATATTGAGACCTGCTTCGTTCAAATTGATAAACGTTTCAAAATATTTTTCTTTACAAAGTATACATAGTACTATTATATATATTTATTAGGTAAGTTTATTTTTCAAAGCTTAAAGCTATTATTATTTGTTTCGTGCAATATTTTTTAGTTTTGTTCATGCTATTTTTATATTTATATACAAAGATATAAAAAATATTATTCAAATGGCATTATTGAAAAATATATTAACTTGGAAGAGCCAAGAATATAATTATCTCCAGTGTATGCAAATTGAATTTTACACTTGTTATTTTTATTGTGTTAAGTATTAATGAGATTGCTCCCTCGCTTACGCGAGAGCTCTTAAGAGGTTAACTTTATTACTTGTGTTTGTTTTTAGATTAGCATTGACTTATTGTTTGCTTCGTTAGCGTAATAAAATTTAAATTGTATTTTTTTGCAA
This sequence comes from Dione vanillae, assembly GCA_037178615.1. NCBI lineage: Eukaryota > Metazoa > Arthropoda > Insecta > Lepidoptera > Nymphalidae > Dione > Dione vanillae. The sequence goes on from JAZFAU010000366.1 coordinate 177,708, forward strand.
AAATTTCACGATAGTAATAAATCAAAGCAATAGTATATTTCTATACTAAGACATGTTATATTTTCTAAGTGGAGACTATAATTCCTTGATAACACGGTCTCTTGTCCAATAGGTCAGAAAATAATTATGAAAATTTATTTTAGTTTTAAATACTTGCAGTATATATATATATATATATATATATATATATATATATATATATATATATATATATATATATATATATATATATATATATATATATATATATATATATATATATATATATATATATATATATATATATATATATATATATATATATATATATATATACATATACATATACATATACATATACATATACATATACATATACATATACATATACATATATATATTTTTACTAGCATAAAAAATAATCACGTCTGCGTCAGGTCTACGAAAACATATGTAGATCATTTAAGCAATTATTTATTCATAGAGCGGTAACATCAAAATGGAGTGTGTGAATACTAAATGCTCTTTTTACTTTGCTATACGCGGGATTTTTTATTGTTTATTTAATAGAAATGACATCTTGATTGTGATAAATAAGCCACAACAAAATTTTACAATATTTTGCATTGTTGAATGCTTAAATAATTGCATCGAATACAACTAAACTTTGCTTTGTGAAAAAACGATTTTATGGTGAAAAACATATATCTGTTAACTATTACATTTGTAAGAAAATAAAAAGCCTTTATATCCACCGTTATATAGATATGTTATTCAGATAATGGGATACAACCTTTGGTAATACCTATCTAAAATAAAACATTGATTACGTTAAAGCAAGAATAATGACAAAAATGTTTCATCGTGAAAAAAGTTTAGCTGTATACGCGTTGGGTTTAGGGTTCGATTTCTACTTGAAGGAATTAATACTGAAATAATTAATTCAAAATAAAATCATTGCGATTAGTTACGCCACTCAATAGAGATATTAGATATCTAATAAGAACAACACGTAACGCTACAATATTTGACTATATAATTATAAACTCACATAAAATATGAAGAAAAGTCTCTCTTGTGCGGAATAATTAAATAGATTTGTGAGAATATTGGAGCTTAACATTAAATACAGCTGGAATCTTACTGTGAACTACTAAAGACACGCTTCAATAAAGTAAAAACTTTTTGAAACGCTCTGAAGCTTCATCCGCTTATTATAAATTTAATTGTTTTTAAGTTATAAATCTGCCCAGAAATATTGAAATGATTTTTGTCATCTTCAAAATTGGCATTAAACAGAGTAATCCATTTGTAATAATTAATGATTCTTCTTCAAATCTAACTAATTAGTGATAGTTGACACAAAATAAATTTTATTTTGTTATTATTTAAAAAATTAATGAAAACATGACACTGAACTGACAGTGGGGTGTTAATACTAGGTTCCTCATACATCCTCGGATGAGTGCTATAATTAAAATAATTTAAGTAAAGTAAATTTTATGGATATTAAGTTATCGATTTATATAAATGTGCGCAGAATCCAGAATTCTAAACATAGAACATCGTCTTAACAGCAGAGGCGCTTTACGTTCGTTTGACTTCACTGTAGCGCGCTTGCTTCTAAACAATTTATATTTTTATTCAAAGATGTATATATATAGCTCTTACATACAATTATAAATCAATTTTATATATATTCTCAATATCGAATATTTTATATGACTTTCACATGAACATATTTTTCTATCGACTTAAACGACTAAATATCAGAAAATTCAAAATATTTACAATATGTAAAAACTGAAAGTCAAACATTGTAATAATAAAAAGCCGATTGTGATGATATAATTGTGCTCTACTTTTTGGTTATTAAAGATTTAAAAATGGCAGAGTTTCAGGTTATATTTTTAAATGACATGCATGATATTTAAAATGTTTCAAAGTTTTTATCTATTTACTAAAACAATTAGTCTAGGTTCCATTGCTGACAAGACTTATCACAATGAATTTAAATTTATCCTCGCTTTTCCAACAAGATAAGTATCAGACAAATACGTAAAATTAAAATAGTAAAACGATATTTAAAATTTGTGGCTTTACAAGAAAAGGCACTTCATTTTTTCACCATAAACGAAGTCATTACTAGGATTAAGAAAACTGGGAAGGTCTCATTTGTATTATGTATGGCATATAAAAAATAAAATATATATATATATATATATATATATATATATATATATATATATATATATATATATATATATATATATATATATATATATATATATATATATATATATATATATATATATATATATATATATATATATATATATATATATATATATATATATATATATATATATATATATATATATATATATATATATATATATATATATATATATATATATATATATATATATATATATATATATATATATATATATAAAGCTATCCGTGCTACAGGTTTGGCTGGTAAAATGTGGTAATTTTTCGTTTAATATTTTTCTTGATTAACTATGTTTGGTTACTTTATATATTATGGACTTTTATTCAAATAACTTTTATCCACGGCTTCGCTCTGATAGTCAAAACTATGTATATAATTAAAAGTAGTTTATGAAATATTACAAGTGCATAATAACTGACGATATAATGGTTTACATAAAAATTATTAAATACCTTTCTTGATAATCGGAAAACCAACAAAAAATATTTGATTCAGTAGTTCTTACGTTCTTGCTCGTTTACACAAATCTTTCGTCTCTATATTATTCCTCACATCGATGGAGAAGGTAGTATTTATTCGTACAGTTTTTCATTTTCTGGTTTCGTTCGCTCCAAACTAATCTTTAACATAATATATGGCACAAGCAAAACACTGAATTTTATGTAAACAATAACTTACATAATAAGTAAATTTACATAATAAGGTATTTGTAACATAATAAATTATGAATAAAAACCTGTATGTACATCAAATATTTTATGAGAAAACTGTAACAGGACATTTTCAATTATTTATATCTTTATTTTCTTGTTTGTCTGATCATTATATCACTGAAACTACTTGAGCAATGTTTATTATTACTTTATTTATGACCACTGAGTTTAGTTTAACCTACTTTAATATTTAATAAGCTCAGCTTTTCAATTTAGTTTATATAAACAATATATTAATTTGAATCGCCAAGTGTTTACCAAATATAGTTATATTTGGCAAAACAGCTGAAAATAAACTGGATTGGTATAACTCTTTTAGCATTGATAGTTCAAGTTGTCGCTCCGCTTGAAATTAACTTTGATTAGTGTTTATTCAAGATAATTAAGCTATTGTTTGCGTAAAAACGTGAATTATCTATTAACTGTCTTCTTGTTTCACGATATATTTCAAAAAGTAATATATTTTTTCATTTTGTTTTTTGTAGAGTTTACATAAGCAGAGATCTTGATATCTGTATCTAAAGTTTGTAAATAGTCGAAATTCATATAACGTACATTCATGAGTGCATTTGTAATATGTACACATATTCACCTTTCATTAGCTCCTTTAAGAGCATTTTATTTTATACTCGCTTAGTTTCTGTGTTACTTTAAATCTTGAAAGTGATCGTATACTAGAAAAACAAGATATTAAAAGCTTTTGGCTACGATCGACTTGCAGGGAAGTGGAGATTGCACTACCGGGGAGAATTAAACAATATAAAGTAGTAGTCACAATCTTTTGCAGGTCGATTACGTTTTCTTATGTAATGATTTTAATGAATTATTTCTACCGTTATAATTATTTACATGGAAAAAGTCACGTAATCTGTTCTCTTCATAAAGTAAAAGTACAAAACAATAATGATTTGTAGTGTAATATTTGATTACCTTAGTTCTCTATAAGTACACAATTTTAATAATCTACTAGTATATTCATATTATATGGTAAAATATTGCACAATTTCATATTATTATTCTTTATATATTAAAATATTTGTAAACAATGCATGTTGTGCAGAAATAAAATATGTATACACATATACATAAGCTAAGGCAATAAAATACAGGTCTACTTCTCTTGAATGAGTTGGAGATTGGGAATTTTTAGGGTTCGTAATTTATATAGCAGCAAGAAACCGGAACAATACAATACAGTTGCTATAAATTTATTTAAATCGAATTAAAATCCTGAAATAGGCACTTAATTTTATTGCCTGGATTTGTAAAAAATCACTAGGCTTAAAAGATTTATAATACAATATACGTATGTATATACAGCAAATTATTGAAAATAATTATGTTGAAAAAATGAGTTTGAAAGTAAATACAATAAAGATATAAGAAATGAGAATAAATCAAATCGTAACCTTTTAATTATATTTTTAGGGTTCCGTACAAAAATAAAAAACGGAACCCTTATAGAATCACTCGTGTTCCTGTCCGTCCGTCTGTCACAGCCAATTTTCTCTGAATCTACTAGACCGAATCAGGTGAAATTTGGCAGGATGGTGTAATGCCCTGACCCTAATACAGATGTGTAACGTAAAAAATATTTTTTTTGAAATAAGGGTAATTTTCGGGGGAGAAATTAGATAATTAAAAAAAAATGTTTGCAAACCTTACTGAGTCTTATATCAAATGAAAGAGCTTGTTATCAGGATCTCGAATATATTTTTTTTATTTTTTTTTTATAATAAATAGTTTCGATGATATTCATGAAAAAAGCCGAAAATTGACTTTTCTCCCACCTAATCTCCGAAACCATTGGGCTGAAAAATTTGAAAACATTTCTGAATATAGTTTATGGCTTGTAGATTACAGGAAAACCTATACCGATTTCATAAATTGAAAATAAAATAGTAAATTCGATAAAAAATGTTTTTAGGGAAAAAACGTTTTCAGGGGAAATATTTCACAATATTGTGTACGGAACCATTTACACGCGAGTTCAACTCGCACTTGACCGGTTTTTTATTTATTTTGAGATGGCTTAGAAAAAAGCTTTTGTCAAATTACTTTTACGCTTCACCTGCTTTTTGAAACATTGCACATATAGGATTTTGCAATAATATCATACAGTTCATTTCAGGTACTACAGCGACGGCGTCAATAATTAAGAGTTTCAATGCTAATAAAGTATACTCTAAATCTAAACGGCTACACCCTAAAATGAGTCCAGAATAATGAATTAATAGCCGTTTTCACGTAAAATAAACATATAAAACTATTAATACAACACGTACTCGTCTATTATGCACTTGTTGCAAAAAAATATGAAAAGGCAAAAAATATCATCTGGTAACTGCTTATAGGCATAATTTGGCATTATATTTTAATTTGGCATATGGTAATGGCTGTACAATTCATACTTTCTTTTGAATACTTTCGACTTTTGCTTATATGTTTTGTTTTATAGAATAATAAAATACAAAGCATATAGAATAGCGTAACAGTAGCATCTAAATATAATAAATAATTAATAGTATAATCTATATATATCTTAATTATATTCCATTTTGAACAGTAAAATAAGTTACTTAAAAAATAATATAGTATTAACATATTTTTATATTTTTTTTGTCTGTTTATTGGCACATCTACGGTTCTATAAGACGAATTGAAATAAATCTACTATTTATTCAATAATTGTTAAGTATGAGCGGGATGATATACCTTATACGCTGTTATGAGTAAACTATATAAAACAGAAAAAGGATACTAGGTAGAACATATTAGGTGAAATAAGTTTTTTTTTTTTCGCTTCACGCTTTATCCCGCACATGGCAGGGTAGGCAGAGGGAACTGCAGGGACCGTGGGAACAACACTCCGTTGCTTAGGCCCTGCTTTCTCCGTCCCCGCTTTCCGCCTTTTTCGAGGCATTGTGTGTTGAGTGGCGGAACTCAACGCCGCGCTTTGCCTAGTTTGCTAGAGCGAAAAAAATGGAAATAGAAAAATCCATCTTCTCCGACTGGGGATCGAACCCAGAAACCGTCACGTTACAGGCACACGTTGCGCCTCTGCGCCACGATGCGGTCCTCTGTGAAATAAGTTCTTTTCATTATCCTGTTTGACCAACTACTGTTATAGTCAAGATTTCTTATGTTGAATTCAAATTGACGAAATGAAATTCTATTGTAAATGAGAATCAAAATAAAAAGTAGAATATTACTCAGTGAAACTTACTTATACCATTTAATATTAGTATTAAATCAAATTTATTTTCTCTTTAAACATAAAAATCAATAAAATAAAAAGATAAAAATCTTAAATGTAAAATATTATACAAGTATTTTTCAAATATATTTATCGTACACACATGTCACCCTGTATTCTAGAGAAATGAGTTATTCCAACATTACGATTTTCGTCATATACTACACATCTATAATTTTGCTCTGCTTTTACTACAACTTCTACATCAATTACTTCAGTTTCCCATTCACTTCCTTTTCGTTCGAGCCCTTTACTTTCGAATTTCGAGTACAATTCTTAGCATAACTACGGGTTCATAATATTTACGTAAAAAAACCCAATCCCGGAATTTTTCATCATCACAAACTGTCATATAGCTTAAAATTCTAAGAGAAATGCTAAGCAGAAAAGCTTCGCTCATCGTAAGCAAATGCTTACGATGAGCGAAGCGGATTATGTATCCAGTATTAGTTCGACACAAAACTCTAGTAGAAAATGTTTTATCGTACTGTAAGAAGCTTACTCATTCTAAATTAGTCATATTTAAATTTCTGCCTTGTAGATTCATGATACATATGAAAATAAAATCAGTCAGATTAGATAGATTACTTGTATCTCTTCGAATATACTTTCCATCATTAGAACCACTACAAATTTTGATATTAAGATAGGGTGCAATAAAATTTTTAATTTAATTTTCACTTACAACTTGCAAATATGAGTATTTCTAGGACAACAGACAATTTGACAACACGCTGAGGGAGGACGGATGTCAGCAAATATATCGTTTGGATTTTTTAATTAAGAATTTGTACTTTTCTATAACATTACTTTGATTAATTAAACGATTCAATTTGTTATAAGTATTATAAACCGCTTCAATATACGACACATGACGTTTAAAGCATCTTTGAAGATAAAATGATATCGTTATGCTAACCACCTTCATGTTCATTCCTTCCTGTTATAATTGATAAATTCTGGATCCAGTTAGTAAAAAAGTCATATAATATACTTACATAGATATTATTATGTATTTTAACCAATTTTTATTTGTAATCAAATAATTAATTAGGTCGCTTATTTCTTATCTTCATAGTATAATATATTTGTTTTGAGGCTATTGGAATAAATTAAACTGTTCTGTGTAATCGTTAAAGTATAGAACATTTATATGACAAATAATAGCGTTGTGTTTTTTATATTAAATAAACTTCTAAAAATAAAAACCTACTTCACTTAGCACTTACGACAAATTTAACAAACGTACAAAGCAAAAAAAAGCGTTGAGTCCATTCAAAATAAAGAAAGACTCGTAAAAATCATAAATATATAATTTTTTGTACTACCATTCTAGTCACGTACATACGCCTTCGAGATCACATTTGTTGTTTTTATAAGCACCTAATCCGTGTTTTTTATTGTAGGAATACGCACGAGAAGTATGTCGGTTTGATAAATTGCTGAAGCTTGGGTAAGAAAGGTTGTTTATTAAAAATTGATACAAAGCGATCTCACAGGAATACGTCAACAATACGTACTAAAATACTGCAATATGTACTGAAATAACCTGTATTCTGTTAATGCATACAGACAATACTGCTATAGCAATAGCAAAGAGTATGTATAATTGAAATGAATTCCAATATAAAAATTAAAAAATAATTAATATTTTTTTTTTCTAATTTAAGAACCTAAGAATCGAAACAAACAAGAAAAATCGGCAAAAATCAATATGTGAAATAATTAATAAGATAATTAATAATTATAGAATTTTTACTTTGATTTGCATTTAGTATAAACATATCAAACCATTTGAATACCTGTGGAAAGATGACAAAAATAATTACTGATTTAGTTGTGGTTACGTAAAGAGAGCTAAGTATAAGTAACTGATTCAGTTGAGTGTACCAAAATAATTGAAACCAACAAAATTGAATATTTACCAGTGGGACTAGGTTCAGATATATTACTTAATTTAGAGAGTGTATACTGTTTGTGAATTATAATACCTAGAGGCACGTCGTTTATGAGACGACCCTTCAATTTCAGACATCAGGCTCACTGTGATATCATAACCTTCCAACCCTTGCATATATTATTATATATAAAAATTCAAGTGACATTCTTACCAGTATAAAAACACTGACCGTCAACTTATATATAGTTATAAATATAAGGTATGGTTACGGTTGCATACTGTACCTTCACAACTTTCACTCATTCAAAAATGTAGAAATGAGAAAAAGGATTATATAATTTTTTTATACAAAATTGTTTCAAATAATCTTTCCAAATAAAATTAACAAGAGATATATTTTATTTAGATTAAAAGTTTATTTACAATTTTCTTACCTTTTGCAAACCTTTTTCTGTTAATATTGTACCACATAATTTTAATTACTCAATATTTAGCATGTTTGAGACCTTTCACACTATATTACCGCCAAGAGAACATCTGTGTATTCCCTATAGCGATTCATCATTTAGTAAGTGGAAATATCAATAGTAAACAGCTCTCATACATTATAGCTATAATGAACTGTAGTGAATATGACAATCAAAGATTTATTACGTCACAAATATATATGATTAAAAAACCATATTCACATTTTATTTTTCGTTTTTATGATTATCCAGCGTAATAGAGTACGCAAGACACTCATACCTCATTTTCCTTTTAAAGGTATTACGTCTTTAGTGACGGAACTCAATGTGATAGTTTGTGTTGCCAAAGCCTGTAATTTATTCCTCCCGTGTATAATTTATAATCAATCATTGTAGCTTTAGTTAAATTTATTTTAGGACAAAGAAAAGGTTTACGATACATTTAAGATTACAGTACAGTTGTACAGTTCTATAATTATATAATATTGGGTATACCACCCCAATATTATTTATCCAAATATTATTGATTTCAGTACTACTGAAAAGAAAAATAATACTAAATACATATAAAAACAAATAGCACATTCTCTTGCAAATAATATATACCTATTAGCAAGCTTTCTTATCGTATACTGATAAAATGTATGTTAATATATTGAATTAAGTTGGTTATGTGACAAAGATTTTAATAATGCAAGTGCATGTTTTACAATATAATAATACTGCTACAATGTGGATTTATATGCGCTTGAATGCATATTATGTGCACGTAATCACAATATTTATGGGCTATTATTATGCTTTTTTAAAACAAAATATACTTATACTTCTTTATATATATATATATATATATATATATATATATATATATATATATATATATATATATATATATATATATATATATATATATATATATATATATATATATATATATATATATATATATATATATATATATATATATATATATATATATATATATATATATATATATATATATATATATATATATATATATATATATATATATATATATATATATATATATATATATATATATATATATATATATATATATATATATATATATATATATATATATATATATATATATATATATATATATATATATACATACATACATACATACAATTATATAATTTATTTTATAATTAAAGCAATTTAATTAAAAGATTACATGTATTTAACATAGTGTTTTTAATACTATGTATACAAAGTGAGCTCTAAAAACTTATTTTAATGTCAATAATGCTCAAGAAATATACGAAAAACGTAACGTGAGGATATTTTCTATGAGACAAATAACACTGATCCCAACCAACATGTTGGCAACTAAAGACAAATTTTACCAAAATTATACGAAATTGCTGCTGAAGCGTGCTTAGATAAAGTGTGTATATTTTTAAATTTCTTCATTAAAGCTTTTTATCGGACTCTAACTTAATATCAAGGAAATGAAAAAATGAGCGAAGAAGATCAGGAGAAAAGAACCCTTATACTACTGGGAATACTAATATCGTGTGAACCAAGTCGTGATTCAATTTTGCGTACACAACCTCCGGAACCGCCTCGTGACGCCAAGTGAGAAATTCTATTCGAAATTATACATTTTTATGTTTTTTATACTATCGTCATATCTATGTTCAATTAAATTTAAAAATATAAAATATATAAAGTTCAAAATTTATATTTTTATACTTTATTTAAAATACTTGATGTAGACATCAACAATAGTAGTAGTAGTATAATTGTAATTGTAGCTTTGGATACTTTAAAAATTTAGTTTGTGCAAATGCAATTTAATTTTATAAATGTGAATATTTTCATTCCCTTTTCACTATTATGAACGTCAGAAAGACTAAATAAATCAATTTCTTAAAATAGAGATCAAATTCTTTTGTAAATAATAATAAAATAATAAATATTTTTCGGGTTCAATTTTACTGTAAAATCATTTGAAAATATTCGCATTTCTTGAATAAATCCATTTTCTCTTCTTTTAAAATAAAATAACATTTATTTTGTTAGTATGATGCACATATCTTCATCGTGTTTTGAAAATAAAATACCATTAATTCTATAATTAAGTAATTTAAATTAAAAAAAATATAAAAATATATAACGTTTGGAAAAAGAATTGATAAGCCACAGATATTATAAGTCCTTCTAGAATCAAGAGCGGTTGGTCAGTGCACATAGTTACTTAACGCAACATTCCTCTTGGCATGTTGTCACATATAACAGAACAATTGACCTGAAACGCGAACTACGTTGATTAGAAGCTGGATTTGCCAAATCGTTTGAATATTCAGGCGTGGCCGCTTTTTTTGATACGGTATATCAACATACGTATGTCTACTATAGAATATATATTTATTCATATAAATAGTAAGTATATAGTAAAGTATTTAGGTAAAATAAATAAAATCTTCAATTTTTTGTTTTATATCAAAATATATAATAATATGTGTTTGTATTTATGGTAAGTGGGATATTCAGTGAAAATTTCGACTAAAAATCATAGTTTTATTGAATAATTAATAAATTATAGTTATTATTATTATTTTATTTCATCTTGTTATTTTATCTTATATTTAAGTATATTCATATACCTTGCTTTATCCATTAAGTTTTATAGAAAATGAATTTTTTTTTGTTATAATAACACTTCTACCTTCAAATTTTAAAGTAGCGTAAATATTAGCTAAAATTAGACAATCTTAAAACTTACTTCCCTGACACTAAGTCCTAATTGACCCTACACAACTTGTTCTACAGACTGTACATAGAGGAAATAAAATACTATTCGCACAAAAGTATATATAAAGAGATCAAAATATGCTGTGTCTCAGTCTAACGTAAATTTGTATAAAAGTGTAATCATAAAAATAAATTAGATATATAAAAACGAGAGCGTATAACACGAAAACCTTTTAGAAGAATACGAATAATGTAATGAAGCATTCAAAAGTGCTTTGTCAGTGGTTGACAGTGCTTTAATATTCTATTCTACAAATAAAAATCTATAAGTAAGTTTTATTTCAGTCCAAACGGAAGTAATAACGGCATCAAGTACATACACTATGTCTCATAAATTCTGCTAAAATTGTACATTTACTTATATGAAGCCAGATCTGAGAGTACAACTAGAATATCATAAAATGTAGACTTCATGTTTATTGATGCAGTTATTTGTATCGTTTATGTTTCCTTTTATTTCAAAGTATGTTAGATTTAGAAGTTTTATTATATTAGTTTTTTGGAAAGTATTAGTAAATATTAAGAAAAAAATTACCGATATTCATTTTCAGTCTAAAGTACGAGTCATAAAGACATCAAACGTGTGAGTGTCATCGTAGCTTAACAATTTAATGTTATTTGACAATGGCAACTAAGACACTGGGATTTCTTTTGTTTCATGATTTATCAATTTTTTATAATAGTTCTATGCAAATATCATTTTAAAACGGTGCCAGTGAACAACCTTCGACTAAAGAAGGAATAAAACCAAAATGTTTCTTCCGATCAGGGCGCTACAAAGCGCCGGCTTCGTCACCACACACTATTTCCATGCCTTTGGACAAAAGGGTCCGTTATTGCTGCCTGTATCGAATATTTCTTTTGTGTGAAACCTCAGTCAAGACACCATTGACAACCCTCTCCACTCTATTGTTACATACACTTGTACAAAAAGACTTTAAATAAATAATTAATATTACATAAAAATTAATTAATATTAATATTACAAAGTTTTGAAAGTTGCTTAGTTAAAGATATTTTTTATATTTTAAAAAAATATTATTAGTCCTATTTTTGTTATATACTAAATTTAACTTATTTTACTAAATTTAACAACTAATTAATATGAGTGCCATATGGCTATAAAAACGAAAAGACCATACTGTAATTAATTTTTACAATATTGAACCTTTTTGATATGACTCATTATATTTATATTCCTTTCACGCATTACGAAAATAAAAACAATATTGTCTACATTAATGTACACTTTAATTATAGCAAGCTTAAAAGTATGATGTAAGCTATTTGATTTTTAGTACCATTTTATTAAAAGTTGTGATCAATATTTTCCACGCTTTCCAGTTAAATCTGTTAGTTTCGATTTTCGGTTTCATTTATAGTTAAAGTTATATTAATAAAATTATGTTTCCAGTTAATATTACTTTTGTTTATTAAAATAATTATCTTCTATAATAAATTAACGTATTTTATAAAGTATTTTTAACGTAATAATTTCTACTTATAATAATTTTTTATACGCCATGCATGTTACGTGGGCCTAGAACTCGTGAATATTTAAAATGTTCAAATGAAAAATTTAGTATTTCATTTAGATATATTTATAGTAACAAATTAAATATTTTTTTACATATATACATACATACATAAATACATACATACATACATACGTACATACATACATACACATTTAAGCTTTATCCTTAGCGGAGTACTAAGAAAAAAAGTTTATACTGTTTCTTGTATTATTATTAATACAACGTAAGGTTAAGAGGTAGTACTAAAAATGTTTAAATTTTGACGACTTAAGCACATGTGTATATTATTCCGCTTTTCCTGCTAGATATATATACCTACCTATACACCTACGGAAAAAAACGGTGATTCGATTCAGAATATTCTTAGAGTTTGTTAATTTTATATAATAATGTAAAAAGAAAATATATTTATTTTTATTTTATTTTATAAAGCTGCCATTTTATTTTTGTATGTGTCAAGGATAAGAGAGTGATTAAATTATTTATTTTAGTAATAACATTTGATGTGAATGATATTTTTCAATACTTATTTTATACAAAACCATACCATAATATAAACATACCATACCATAATATGAATAGAGAAGAGAAAAGAAAACATCAATTTAATACATTTACGACAGCACGCTATTTTTTTAAACAAATTGGACTTTTTTAACTGACATTCGTGAGGTCGATGGCTATCATTGACCGGAAACGATTAATTAATTTAACATTTAAGTGTAGGCGCCGCGACTCAGTTGCATAGAGCTTAACTTTTATTTAGATATTGATTATTCAGAGAAATTTACTAATTTTAATCCCCTCTGGTGTCAATACAAAGCGTAACATTGAGTTTTATACCTGAGGATGTAATGTTTCGCAAATTGAATAGAGAAGTGGACGGTGTGTTTTGAACACTAATACTTTCTATCTGTTCTGCACACAATATGGACATAAAAACAATGAAAACTATGTTTACAGATGTACTAGTGACGTATAAAGCTTAATGTTAAAGCTTCACTGTAACATTAAAGTAACAGGAACAGAATCAATTCTCTTTTAGTCTAAACTAGAGTTATAACGGTTATCTCGGTAGTAATAATATATTTTATAAGTACTTAATTATTTATAGTACCTAATTATTAAATAATATCTTAAAACACAGATTGCCATTTTTGCTCTGGCAACAAGGAAAAGCGCGGCGTTGACTTCCGCCACGTAAAGCGCAATGATTAGAAAAGTGAAAAATGAAATGCCTTGAAATCAGGTTCCTTCTGCCACTTTAATGCTAAAAAACACTTAGAATCTTGATTTAGAAGCATATAAAAAGTTACTTATAAAATACTCATGGCAGATTTCTAGTAGATTATCTCAAATTTGTGCTTGAGTATGTAATTAAAGAAATTTATATTTAAGTGATATAAGTTATTCCAAAAACGAACGCATTTCCCTTCTCATCTACATTGAAAAAAATAAACACTTTACAAAGCTTAACGTACAAGGTTTAAATAAAGGGAACATGCGGCTTAATTTGGTTGGATTTTTATAATTAAAACATCAACCGTCGTGGCGCAGAGGCGCAAAGTCTGTCTGTAACGCGACTAACGCGACGGTTTCTGGGTTCAATCCCCAGTCGAGGAAGATGGATTTTTCTATTTCCATTTTCTTCGCTCTGGCAACTAAGGCAAAGCGCGGCGTTGAGTTCCGCCACTCAACACGCAATGCCTTGAAAATGGCGGAAAGCAGGGACGGAGTAAGCAGGGACTAAGTAACGGAGTGTCTTAACATTAGATTCGTATGGTTCCTGCAGTTCCCTCTGCCTACCCTGCCATGTGCGGGACAAAAGCGTGAAGCTAAAAAAAAAATCAACCGAAAGACTTTATTATATTTTGTTTAAAAATTCAAAATTGTGTTAAAAATGTTAATTGTTAAGCTTTTAAATATAGTGAGGTATATAAATTCGTGTTTCTTTAAATACATGTCATTTCACGATGCTATACGAAATGTATAATTAAATAAATACTAAATTCTCATTATATACACATTTGCCTAAGTAAGTTCTAAAGATTAATCACACAGTTTCCGCAAACACTCTTTATGATATTTATTATCCTAGTTTAAACACGTATCTTAATGCATTTCATTATACTGAGTAGAAAGCAAACTCCGACATACTCAACGTTTGTGGTTAGAAGGCTTTTATAAATGTAGAGGTTGGACTTGAAATGCGCATTGAATGAAAACAATCTTACTGCAAGTAGGAACGAGATTGGTTTACCATATTTCAATTATATGAAAGTATTGTTGAATAAAAGTAGATTGGATCTTATTATTAAACGGTTTTATTTAGCTCACCCCGATTGTTTTATTCTTGGGTCAAATTTAGTAATTCAAATTTCACCCTCTTCCTGTCAACCGATTAATCTGAAATTTTGTATACACTTTGGATTTTGGTGACAATATAATTATGTTTATTCATTATCATTATAAATTCAAGATGGCCACCGTTACAAAATGGCGGATAATTTAGGTTTCATTAATCCCATCAATATGGGTATCAAATGAAAGGGCTCAACAAGCAGAATACAATATACTATAAAAAATTGAAATCCAAGATGGCGGCCTCTACAAAATGGCGGATAACTTAGGTTTTATCAATCCCATCAACATGGGTATCAAATGAGAGGTCTCAACAAGTAGAATACAATTTACTATTCAAATTTAAAATCTAAGATGGCCGCCGCTACCAAATGGCTGATAACAATATTTTATCAATCCCACCAATATGGGTTTCAAATAAAAGGGCTTGACAAGAAGAATACAGTGCACTACACAACCTCAATATTTAAGACTAGACGTCAAACAATACCCAGCAGTGGGATAAAATGTAGCCTATGTTACTCCTGAAGGTTAAGTCTATCCCTGTGCTAAATTTCATTCAAATCGGTCCAGTAGTTTTTGAGTTTATTCGTTACAAAAACAAAAAACAAGTCTTTCCTCTTTATAATATTAGTATGGATGGGCGCAGCCACTAAATGGCGTATAATAATAAGATTTAAATTTAGAAATTGAATCTGTAATTTAGGTATCTGATTAATCCAGCCTAAATCCACCACCCAAGTCAAGATTTTGTATCGTGTTGAAGACTGTGTGGCGTTAGGGTGGCTAAAAATGATACGTCGTTAACGGTACACCACCCAAGTTAAGGTGAAAGGTTAAAACGCGCCGAGAACTGTATGGCATTAGGGTGGATAAAAATGATATGTGCTCGCATTTACAAAATAAAAGCGCAGGATCAGCTAGTACACGCCACACGAAGTGCAGACAATGTGGATATAGCTACTATAATACCAGCTGATATCAACAAAACTGGGGGTTTACCAGCGGAACTGGAAATATTTGTGGGGGCAAAAGTCATGCTACGGTCCAATATTGACGTTTCAAAGGGATTAGTAAATGGCGCTATAGGCTACATCAACGAAATCGTTTGGCCTCAATTTCGTCGAACTCAGATGTATGCAACAGATGTACCTTCCGTCGGAATTGATTTCGCAAAAGACGGAGTTCATTTTATACACCCGAAAGCCATACAGTTTCCAGCTAAGTACAATTACGGGACGGCTGAAAGAAGAATGTTGCCTTTAATACTATCATGGGCTTCTACAATACATAAAATGCAGGGCAGCACTGTGGATCACGCAGTCGTATACTTAGGTGCGAAACTGTTTGAAGAAGGTCAAGCCTACGTGGCTCTTAGTAGAATAAGATCTTTGCAGGGTATACGTATAGAGGAGTTGGACTGCAATAAACTAACGGGCAAGAAACCTTGCAATAATGAAGCACTAAATGAATTATTTTATCTATTTTCCAAAATTTTTTTTCAGCAGTTAACTATAGTGAAACTAATATTAAGAAACTCTATTTCCCCATATTCTTCCTCATTTTTGAGATAGGCCATAAGTATTTGTATATACTACAAATACATGTTTTTTTTTAGCTTCACACTTTATCCCGCACATGGCAGGGTAGGCAGAGGGAACTGCAGGAACCGCGGGAACGACACTCCGTTGCTTAGTCCCTGCTTTCTCCGTCCCCGCTTTCCGCCTTTTTCGAAGCATTGCGTGTTGAGTGGCGGAACTCAACGTCGCTCTTTGCCTAGTTTGTCAGAGCGAAGAAAATGGAAATAGAAAAATCCATCTTCTCCGACTGGGGATCGAACCCAGAAACCGTCGCGTTACAGTCAGACGTTGCGCCTCTGCGCCACGACGGTCCCATTTATTTCCTAAAATTTATTATTGTGCCTTTGCTCTACCCTGCTTAATGCAGGCGATATCTTTAAGCATTTCTTAATTCTTCATATATTTTACATAAATAATTTAATACTTAAATATAACGTATAATCAATTTGAAATATGAACTTAAAACAAAATTCTTAATAACTGTTCTTTTAAATTCTCGTATAGCGTTCTCACAACGTGGCAGTGAACCGATAAGTTTGCTGTTTCATTAAAATTGCTCCCACAGTTTTATCGTTAATCTCCGATCAAATTTTGAACTGAACTCACCAAACTTTACAGAATTCTCTTATTCAAACAATAAAATTGCTTGGTACAATCAAACAAATCATCATATTGTCGAACTTTGGAGTTTATTGGTTCCATTATAAGAAAATCACAAGAGCGGTTTCTATGCTATAAGTGCACTACTCATCTGATTGGTTCTTATTGGTAACCGTAATATACAAGCAAAATTTTGTTATATATTTTTTAATTTTCTCATTTTTAAAACGTTTTAATATTAAATTGCGTTATGAGCTCCACGCTTTATCTTGCACATAATAGGGTGGAAGACAGAGCTTAACGCAAAATAGCTGGAGCAAACTAAGTTCCGCCAAGGTGCGGTTTTACTAGAGCGAGGATATGAAAATAAATCATTTCATGAGAGAGTATCGACCGAACAAAAGTTGGATTCCACCGTTAAGATTTTGCATAATTGTCATTGTCTTAATTATATTAACAAACTATTAAAAACAATTATGAGAATTTCATATATAAATTACATTTTGTATATATATATATATATATATATATATATATATATATATATATATATATATATATATATATATATATATATATATATATATATATATATATATATATATATATACATATATATATATATATATATATATATATATATACATATATATATATATATATATATATATATATATATATATATATATATATATATATATATATATATATATATATATATATATATATATATATATATATATATATATATATACATATACATATATATATATATATATATATATATATATATATATATATATATATATATATATATATATATATATATATATATATAAACGCGACGGTTGGAGGATTCGATTTCCACTCGGGTAAGATAGATTTTTCTATTTCCATTTTCTTCGCTCTGGCAACTAGGCAGAACACGGCGTTGAGTTCCGCCACTCAACACACAATGCCTCGAAAAAGGTGAATAATCACAATGCGTTATCTAGAAAAGATTTATTGTTTAAAATATAAAGTGCTACCGGAAGGTTGGAAAGAGAGGGAAGCCCCTTGGCCGATAAAGCGGATGTAATATTACAGGGCGAACAAGTTGTTACACGCTACGTTCATCTCGATTTTATCCCAGTAACATTTGTTCGGACTACAACACGGACTACAACATGTTCGTTGAGGAATATCGTAAATCACCACAGAGTACATGGATTATGAAACCTTTCGGAAAATCCCAAGGCACGGAGGTCTTTCTTAAATAAATTATCCAAGTTGAAAAAATGGTCGAGGGAGGTTAATGCTCTTTTTCATCCACCACTCAGTAAAAAGAGCTATGTAATCTCCCGATATATGGATAATTCGTTATTAATATAATAGTTGGTAAAAAAATTGAATTAAGACTACATATATACTAGTTAGAGCAAAATGAGTTTGGGTATTTAGAAATCTGATGTGAAACAAAATAAATCACTCGCCATTTTGCTCAGAGAAGTAAAGACTAAGTTCGTGCGATTTACAACTTTTAGCACTCAGGACGACTCTGCACAGCGTTATGGCCTTAATAAATGTTGTGGTTGTGTTTGCAGCTATTTCGATGTTTACGGCATTTATTGTAGCCGTTGAAAGTGAGAAAGTTACATTTGAAACTGCTATATTTGTTTAATTTTATGTAACTATACATTCCATTTTTGTTTCTCGTATATCTTTTTGTAGAATTCAATTTGCAGCTTTTAACATTCGTAAGTCGTATATTTAATAAATATTTTAAAAATTTTACATAAATTATATAATTATTTAGTCAAATTTTAATTGAATTTAGTACCCGATTATTTTTTTTGAGATATATTTATAAATTTCCCATTTTCGAATTTATCATTTGCTTTTACTGTAAATTCTAATTTTATTGCCAAATTTCATAACGCTAGGTCAAAGAGAGTCCATTGAATCTGCAACGATTTTCATACAAAATTACAAAAAATTAAGCATAAACGATTGTATCTTATAATTGCGTTAACGTAGAAGTTTTATTTTAGTGCTGTGCTTCAAGTATTAGAAGTAACATATGATACGTTTTATTAATTTTTATAGTGAGAAATTAAAAGAATAGAAATACTACTTTAACGCTATCTAACATTCCTAGCCAAGTACTAAAATATAGTTCGTATTGATTCATTTCAATAGCAATGATCTCTAACAATTAATTAAAGAAAAAAAATTCAAGTGCGAGCGAAGCCTTGGTTAAATGCTAGAAATACTATATTATTATTTTTAATAATAATAATATATTCGTTATTGAACTGAACTAAAAATATAATATAAGAACTAAAACAAAAAAATAATAAAAGAAGGCATCCTTTTCCCTTAAAACGATCTCTTCCGGGCAACCTTTTGATGAAGAAGTTGTATAAAAATGGGTGGTGCTCTGTAGGTATAGTTAAAAACTTCACAAAGTTTTTTCAAAAATTAGTAAATAAAACATTTAAATACTGTGTTAATAGAATTGAAAATAATTCAAGTTATTTAACTAATTAAATATCGTGGGTATCTTTTAATGTCGCCGTCTTATTAATTCATTGTATAGTAGTTTCCCGCAGTGGCAGTCTAATGGTATATAGTCGTCCCGCAGATAGCAGCGGATACGGATACGGATAGTGGTTACTTCAATGCTGTAACTAAGCATAAGTTTATGAAAAGACATTAATTTAGAGTAATTATGTTTACTTTATGTGATAATATAAGGGACGTAATATAAATTATAAAACTTATTATTGTAGGTTTACTTTTGCTTAATATATTTTGATTTTATTTTGGCTTTATATATATTTTAGACCTTATCATCTAAAATACATAATTGCTAAGTATTTATTTTTTAATCTGTAAAGTAGATATAGCTTTATTTGTGGTATAACACATTTGGCACAACTTGATATTTTTAATTGAATAATAACATTGCCCCGATTTTGCCTCTGTAAATTCTGAAAATAAAAAGGATTTTTCTTTACTTTCATTGTATGGATATTGTTAGCTTAGTCTCTAATTGGATTTTATTTCCAGTTGAAATTTAACATCCCTATATTTTTTAATAATATTATTTCTATAAGTAAGTATAGAATAGCAGTGTTGCATATTTTCTAGGATTTGGCACGACTCCATATCTTGTATAGTTTCAAATACAATAAAGCACCTAAATCTCGCAAAACTGGAAGTAATCCATTCCAACGACAATTTGTTTCAAGCAAGTAATTGATTTATCACGGTCAAAATATTCATTTTTAGAAAGATAAGATTTTTCTTAATAACATTGAATGAACTCTTTAATTCACCGATTATTTAACTTTAATTACCGAGGGTACCGCTGGAACCGTGAGAACCTAGTTTTAAAACTCTCCGCTTCCTGACTTTCGCCGTTTTTTGAGGCATTGTATTTTGAGGAACTCAACGCCGCGCTTTACCTAGTTGCCAGAGCGAATAAAAGGGAAATGAAAAATCTATCTTCCCTGAGTAGAAATCGAAATTACAAACCGTCGCGCGAGTAGACGCTATGCCTCTACGCCATTAATAAATGGTAACAATATACTCTAAATTTCAAAGTAGAAATATTGCACACGTTTAACTTAATATTTTTCCTATGTAAATAGTCTGATTTGTTTACAATATTTTTATACATACATAAATAATTATACAATATTATATGTTTAATAACAGTGTTAACGTAACAGTTTCTAAATAAATTAATAATATAACAAATTTTCAAAAGTATAGAAATTGGAAAGATTGTTTTATAATATATCATAGTGCTATATGTAAGTGTGCTGAACTTGCTGCGGCTTGCCTCATTATGGACACAAGACCGCCGAATTATTATTACTAGCTATTTACGTAATACTGTAGAGATAAACTAACCTAGTCACCGAACACATATGTGTTTAGCACATTTAGTTTGGTTTGCATTGTACATTTTTGTATTGCTCAAAATATAGGCAACCGTTGTTGTCTGTTGCATATGCATGGTTCGTTCATATAATTTATTTTATTATTTTTTGAATTATGTTTTATGAAACATATTATGTTTTATGAAACATATTTAATATTACTTAAATTAAATTTTACTGTGCTATAAGCTTAATAAAATTTATCATATTACATCCAATATTTGGTGTGAGCAGAAATTACTCTCAGGAATTCCAGGATAAAAAATAACCGGTCTAACCATATATTACGGTAAATGTCCTGTACAAAATATTCATCTGTTTCGGATATGAAATTAAAGATAAAACAGACTAAAAACATGACTGAAAAACAAAGCATTTTAAAATCACAAGTAGGTATATTTCTATATATAGGAAGATGAAAATGGATACAAGAATCGCACGTTTAAGCATTTTAAATATACAATTGATGTTTTAAAAATTAATATTATTATAAAACTAAATATAGTACATAGCTTATTGTATTTGGAAAACTTGATTTTCCACATATCGATCGATGAATAGATCTAAAATCGTATCTAATGTCACTATATAGAAATGATACCAATTAATTTCTCACATAATAATATTAAACTTAAACAAAACTATAACGTTCTCTCATATGGCGTCATTTTATGTCTATCAAGATATTCTCTAAGTATATCTCAGGCGAATGCTCAACGAAGCAAGTAAATTTATGAGCACCCAAAGAAATTTATCATAATAAATGGGTTCCATGTTGGCACAAGAAAGCAGGAAATGGATTACAATGAAACTACATAAGAAACCAATAGAATTGTACAAAGAAATAATTTTGTATATAAAAATGATAAATAGTAGATAGATCTTAATCATAATATCAATATTATTAGTCAATCAACTAATCCGTTGTATTGGTTAGCTGATTTAGCTATTATTTATAATAATTCAATAAGCCTTGCTATCTACAAATATATATACGTACGTATACAACAATTCACGTCCATGTAGAGATATATTTTTTAGTTCACACTATATTTAGCACAAATCAGTGTAGACAAAGAGAACTTTAGACAGAAAGGACTTAGTGTTGATACACTTCAGTCTTCATTTTCTTTTTTGGCATTGCCTGTTAAGTGGTTAAATAAAATATACATTTATGTCTGTTAGAACACTCTGTATATTAAATAAAATTTCATTTAAAATTGAAGTTTTAGATAGACATCGGTGAAGTATCTATATATAGGTGAAGAATAATTATATTTAAAAAAAAGAAAATAAAGATTTTATTTAGAGTCAGTTTTTATTGTAGAATGTATTTAGAACTTTTAAACTTTTTTTCTGATATATATGATTTTTATATATCTTTAACTGTTGATTTTTTTATGTCTTCACGTTTCATCCCGCACGTGGCAGGGTAGGCAGAGGGAACTGTAGGAACCATAGTGTTAAGACACTCCGTTGCTTAGTCCCTGTTTTCTCCGTCCCTGCTTTCCGCCTTTTTCGAGGCATTGCGTGTTGAGTGGTAAAACTCAACGTCTGGCTTCGCTTTATTTCCAGAGCGAAAAAAATGGAAATAGAAAGTTCCATCTTTCCCGAGTAGGAATAGAACCCACAAATCGTTGCGTTTACAGTATCTGTATTTGTGGGTTCTATTTGTACTGAACTATTGATATAAATCTAGAATATAAGACTAAATTGGAATCAGGTTACACTTTTAGGGTCCCGTAACCAAATAACAAACAACGGAATTATCTTATAGATTCATCATGTCTGTCTCACAACGCAGGCTTTACAACACAAACGGTACATTGGATAATATATTACTTGTTAATAATTTTCCCTTATATTGGTGTGTCTATTTAAGACTATTTTGGTATTCATTATTTACAAATAAAATATCGTAATTTTCTTCTTCATAATTTTAGTATAGAATTACATTTTCAAAAAGGAAATGTAAGGTAGCAACCAGTTAAGTAAGACAAGACAAGACAAGACCTCCTACTTACTTCATACTTTCTGTGTACAAAGGTCTCAAATAATCCTGCGTGAAGCGCCTAACTACTGACAGGGTCTTAAAGGGGAAGCTTAAATAGCGACCATTTGTTCGTCTTGAAAGGGCACATGAGCTTTACATAAATACTTCTATAGAGCACATAATGTACAAGATCTAAAATATTTCTTGTTTATAAATATCTTATAACAAACATGTTGAAGTGGGGACGGAGTAAGCAGGGACTAAGTAACGGAGTGTCTTAACACTAGGTTCTTATGGTTCCTGCAGTTCCCTCTGCCTACCCTGCCACGTGCGGGATAAAGCGTGAAGCTAAAAAAAAAAAAAAAAATATCTTATAGTCGTTTTTAAAACGATTTTGTAGTAAATATTAGGTATAAGATGAGTATAGTAATATTATAACTTTTTTCTTTTTACACAAAAAGAAAACTGAAAGTAGCCTTTTATAAATGTTTTTATGTAACCATAAACCTCACCTCACCGCGCCTTACAATTTCCTTAAATATCTAATATTGCTTTGAGGAATTACTTTTCGATTGATTCATTCACAAAACGATTTCACATTGACGGATTTATACAAACCTCGTAAAAGGTCTCATTTAAAACCCTTCAAAGCTTTCTATACTGTACTGTAAATTCTTTTAGTCCAAGAAGATTTTTTTTGTGTGTCTCTTTTAGTGTAAAATATTTCTTTTCGCCCTAACAGTTAGAAGAAGCCAGATGGAAGAGATAGCTACTAAGCCATAAGATCGCCTTTTTTGTATTTTTTCTTATTTGTGAGCTATCATTTATAAATAAAAAAATAAATAAATAAATAATATGAAATAAAACAAGCTCAGATAAGACTGATACTTTGACAACTTCAAATTGATATAAAATAAAATGAAATTTACTTATAATGCTTTGTACTAGCGCTAAAAAATCGTATAATAATCTTCGAATATTAGATTCGAAGATTATTTTACATTTTTTTTTATTACAGGACGATAATTTGTCTCAGAATATGTTACTTACGTTTTAAATAGAATCTTTGATTAATTCGTAGCATAAGAATAGCCAGGCAGTGACAAGTTGATGTGATTATGGTAATTTTCTTAGATTTTGTGATAATATTTATAAAGAATATTATAATAATGTATTTTAAATAGATAAGTACACTATAAATGTGTTAAGTTAAAAGTGTATAAAAATATGAGTTTAACTTTTTACGTTTTCATTTAACAAACAGTTAAAAAAATAACCTCATAATGACGCAAATTACACTGATGGTGAAAATACGTTTATTGACAAAAAGTATTCATAATAACAACTACCTGAAACTTTCTCTTGCGATTTATTGTAATCGAAAATCGGCCGATATCTGTGTCCATTTTTGCATTCAATTATTTTTGTTATTTTACCGTTTCACATACACGTTAGGTATATTTGAAGATTTATTATGTTTTTAAAGTTTTCTTGTATCGTTGCGGTTTATCTACGAGAGTAAAAGACAAAAACATTTGCTTCAAAAGACTATTGCTAAAGCAGCATTTTCTTATTTCATACAATTGACCTTGACTATTATCGTTCTACATTGCATTTCGTGAGATTTTTACGTCTAGAATTTTCATATCACAACTAAAAATGCTCATTACGCCTTACAATGTTCACTAAGAACTATTTTCTCTATTTATTATAGTTTACTTTATCTATTGTAGTTCTCAAAATATCTATGAATATAGATACGCTATATTACGCTGAATAACATTTTAAAATGGCCCTTTAAACCTACACTTTGGTCGCAAGTCCCAAGCGCTGCTCGGAGTTCTTCTTCCTACAACACGATGGTACCCGGCACCCGCAAGATAAATCCATGGAATGCTAAGTTGTTTCTTCTCAAGCTGATATTTCTTTATTTAATATAGTTTAGTTGGATATTATGTTTCACCATGACATGTTTTAGATACTGGAATTTCATATACGTATATAAATGATAAATGCTAATCTCGCCTAACAACTATAACTAAAGAGGCATTACTTTAAATTCACAGCAGCTTTTCATTACTTTTAATAGTTCAGCTTGATCACTATGGTTTAATATTTATATGTTCTATATGAATGGTTCTGTACAAACCTGAGTATTATAGAACATATAATTCGTCTTAAAGTGACCTATTACTGTTAATACCTACTTCTTTTTTTCATTGACAACAAAATTTTATTGTAAACTCTCTTCAAATGGGATTCAAGGCTACAATCATAAACATAAACAAGTATAGGTATGGGTATTGACCGTATCTTCATAAATTTTATTAATGATAACAACAACAATTAAATAACCGTAGCCTTATTCATTGTGCAATGAAAAGTATGAATCTTAAATTTTAAAGTACTCCGAAGCAACAATATCAAGTATGAAGAGGTTACAGTGGACAAAGTGAAATAAGTATACAGCGACAACAGCGTTTAGCTAGGTTCTCTCTGACCAAACCTAGGGCTTAAAGCAGAATTTTATGTTTTCACTCTTGGAATCAAGGATAAAGGACATATGCATGCTATTTCTTACAATTCGTCAGAACTGTAAATCAATTCCACAACCCAAGTTTGTGAAATTTCAATTTACGCAGATTGATTCTATTCGTATATAAAATAAAATAGAAAGATACAAACAGGAAGGAAAATTACATCGTCATGTGTCCAATCTCTGAAAACTGATTGCAACCAGAGTGTAAATGTGGGCACTTTACTTTTATTATATATATATATATATATATATATATATATATATATATATATATATATATATATATATATATATATATATATATATATATATATATATATATATATATATATATATATATATATATATATATATATATATATATATATATATATATATATATATATATATATATATATATATATATATATATATATATATATATATATATATATATATATATATATATATATATATATATATATATATATATATATATATATATATATATATATATATATATATATAACAAAACGGAAGTTTACGTTTAATAAGAAAATTGCAGTAAAATATACAAGCAGCAATTTATAATATAATAAAATAACAGTAAATAAATATTTATTTATTATTAAGAATATTTAATAAATATTTTTGTTATTTTATATATCTGGTGTTATTTTATGACTTAAAAGTAAAATACAAAGAAATCTTGGTAAAAATTAAAGCCTAGTCAGTTTCTCTGTGGGTTAGTATCGGCGACCGGTAACTAGCCGCAGCAATGGCCGCCGCACTTCGCCGCTATAACCTAAACATCTTGAAGACCCACGATAGAACTTTGTGAGGATCTACATACGCTATTTTCAGACAATACGATTTTGGCTAAGTTGGTAAAATTTCAATTTGTAAAATTAAATTGCGTTTTTTTATATGAAAAATAAAAAAATATATTTTAGTAAATTTCAAATAAAAAGCTCCTTTAATGAGGAATATATTCCATAAACTTGTTTATATATATATATATATATATATATATATATATATATATATATATATATATATATATATATATATATATATATATATATATATATATATATATATATATATATATATATATATATATATATATATATATATATATATATATATATATATATATATATATATATATATATATATATATATATATATATATATATATATATATATATATTTTATTTATTTATTTATTTTCCACTTAGAATCAATAAGATGATCACTTGTGTACGTCAGATAGAGCGAACGGAGGAGTGTCAAAGGAGCCCAATTTGATAGTAAATATCGAATTGAGCCCCTCTGAAACCTACACACTCCATGACTTAAAACTAAGGTTACGAGGGTTCCAAGCGCGGCCTGGTGAGAAGAGCCCACAACAAACTCAGCCAGGTTATATATATATATATATATATATATATATATATATATATATATATATATATATATATATATATATATATATATATATATATATATATATATATATATATATATATATATATATATATATATATATATATATATATATATATATATATATATATATATATATATATATATATATATAAACATGTTATAATCGGCGGGGAACACGTTGGTAACTAGGATCAGATCTAAATGTGTGTATCTCATAACAGGCTGCCCGTTAGGCAAAGTCAGCTCAGATTTTTCAGCCAATGGATTACCTTCTCATTCTAGCTCCTTAAGTTATCTTTTTATATTTTCACTAGTAAATCTTTACGAGATAGCTCAAAGTGGTTAGGAAAGTGGTTGATAATCAGATTGTCTGTCATCCTGTATCCGCTGTCAATACTAAATAGGCTGCGACAGTTTTGTGTGAACGACCAGTAAAAGTTCCATTATTCTTCAGGTCCCACTTTAATCCAGCCACGTGGTTCAAAGTTGCTTGTGATAACAGATTTTTCTAAATCTGTGCAGTAGGTTACTTGTTTTTTTGCCATATTTATGATATATTTAAAAAATAATAAAATATTTTTGGATACAAAATATTATTCAAAATTGACAATATTCTTTTTTTATAAAACTTGTGTTATCCTTTTTGCCATCTGTGAGACAAATTAAATTAGGTTTATAAGTTATTCCTAAATATCACGTGTGTATTTTAATAACATTGGAAATATCAGATTCCAATGTAAATATTTACAGCTTCGAGTACTCATTTTATATGTATAATAATGCATGAAATAATATGAGAATATGTTACAAATATCCCACAATATTAAATGTAAAAAGAATATGTCAAAAACATATTTAGATATACGTTTTTGACATATTTTTCATCATGCGTTTTCCGCCTGGATTGATGATATTAAGTTAAAAATTGAATAACGGAACTCAACGCCGCGCTTGGTCTTATCAAAGAGGGAAATTTTATTTCTTCATGAGATTTAATTATCGTCCAAGTTAGAGTCAGATACTGTTTCACTGTATATGATTGTAAATTTGATGGTTCTTAAAAAAGCTGGTAGGCTGACATTAGAAATTATTTATGAAAATGTATCTATTACACTTACTTAATGTACTTAATTTTATAATATTTTGGTTAGGGGCAAAAATTCGTTTTGAAATTTTACTAATGCATCTAATTTAACATTGCAAATGTTGTAAAAATGTATTGAACTCAGGATTTCGCTAACAGCGACACTTCGAGTATATTAACAAGTTCGTAAACGATATCCCCGCTATTTCGCTTAAGTTTTAATTAAGCCCGATGAGATACCCAGTTCTCCTATAACTTTGTATACGTTCTTTATATATTCCTTATTTTGCATTAATTTATAGATGTAGTTAATTCTACTGCATTCTTACACATTTATATTACGAAGATTTTTTTAATTAAAAAAATATTATGATTCTAAATCTGGATATTTTAAGTTAATATAGATCAGAAGCGCCCCGTATAGAAATCTCTCTTAGGAATATATTTTAACCAAATTAGGCAACATGAGGCGACAACAAGGTTTTAAAATTGTTTTATTTGCATGTTATTTCAACAACAATTTCAAAGTTATTATAATTTAGCATTACAGTTAGATTTAAGGCTGCATAAATATTAATGTTCGATATTTAATAAAATATAATTCTGTTATAGTGATAATTTTCTTCATCTTATTTCAATGAACATGAAATTAATTTTAACAAGTTGAAGTGAAAATCTTTTGTATTGCACTCTCGACTCGATTTACTCTTTACTTACGTTGTTATGATTACTTAACTTATGAAATTTTAGTGTGTTAACACAGGACGAATGATGATTACTTAACTTGTGAAATGTTAGTGTGTTAACACAGGACGGTTGGTTTTTTATTTACTTAGGCTCTTACGATTTGTTATACCGAATACTTGGTAACACCGAATGAAGAAAACATTAAAAGTTTTATTTGATTTGCCGCTTACTTACCTTCCAATATAAGTTTACCAATTTACAAATCTGAAATAGATAATTATTTTATGGCATATAAAATTATTACATAAACGAAATTGGTAGAAAAACGTAAAGGAGTTTAGTTTGATGACTTAATGATAAAATTTACTCAAAAATACCTTTTTGTTAAAACAATCAATTTTTAAAAGCAATTTACTACAACACTGTATGCCTTGTAACACATGTGACGGTAATTCTAATATGACTAGCATAGCGACATCAGGAGCACAGTTGTGACATACAGCGACATTAGCTTGTAGTCTGGTTGACGTATGTATGAGCGGCTGCGCGTAGCTACGGCAGTTACTAATTAATTATTATCAGAACAATTGAACAATAAATAATTTGTGTTTAAAATTAACTTTAAAAAATATATTTACGTTATTCTTGCACGTCACAGAGTAGAATAGAACATTTAGTGTTAATACACTTTGTTCTCCACTTTCCTTTCAATTCTTGAGAAATTGTGAATCGCATTAAAGTCGAAAAAAAGGTAAATTTAAATACGTCACCCTCTAAGCAGTAACTGAGCCCATAACCGAATCGCATTTAGTATATGATTATGCCGCTGCACCTCGACATCTAATTTTAAACAACACTATTGTAAATCTGACTACCACTCGGGAGAAATGAATTATTGAATTCCCTCGTTCTTAACTTTTTAGTTTTTTTTTAATTGAATGCATATTTTTTGCTAAAAATTTTGGTTATTACCGTCCATGCGTTAATTCTGTTGGCCATATTCCCCATTTTGGTCGGTTTCGTGTTACACCTCACCGATAACATTATAAAAATGATTTTATTTTAAAAGTTGTACTTTTCTAAATAACAATCGCTTATTTTAATTTAATTAAGTTATACGTCCCCTACAAATCGCTTCAAAATGTAAAGTGAATTATCATTATTCAAAATAAGCTCGTAGGCATCCTGCTATAATATATCGCTTTACACACAGTTCATCATCATCAGAACCTGATTTTTTTCTATTCGAACCTTTTACTCCAATTTAAAGATATTGTGAATTTCTTAAATGTAACATTTCTATATCAAATATAAAGCAGCAGCATTGCAAGCAGATTAAATCGCAAAAATATTTAGTATCAATTTTGGTTTCGATTTAAATCTCTTATTAAATACTTGGATATAAGTACTTGTATAGAGACCAATTAAACGAGGCTGGTTCATTAATTATATAATAATATGATTACGTTGTATGGGAACATCAAACAGTGACAAATTTGATATATACTTTATAAAGTGATTAACGAACAGTATAAATTTCTTTGTTATTTTACCCAGTAGCGGTGACGAATTTCTTTGTTTGTGATAAAAATATTTAATATTGAATACTTGGCAAATAATGTTAAAATATCGAGTTTCATTATGGGAAATAACTTTACGTGGCTTACTATTATTTTTATTTATTAATTGAAATTATGTTATTATTGCCTTCGGTAACTCTGCCTATAGTTAAAGTAGGATATATCGACATGGAATAATCGAAACAAAAAAATTTTTCAAAATTTTGAGTCAGCATTTTCTGTGATTGGGCTTAATTGAATAGTAAATAATTTTTCATAATTAACGTATTACCGAAAATAAAATAAAAATAGCTGCCGTCAAACAAACAACAGAGAATTAGCTTGTACTACATAATCTATGGAAAGTCTAATTTTTGTACTTTAAAATAATTTTTAATGTTACTTAAATATTAAAATAATCCATACATTCCATCATGGTTATATCCCTTGTAAATATAATATTTGCATATTATCCATTACACTTTATATAACATAAAGCGTTTCAATTTTTTTTCAGCAATACTTTATGACAACCTTAAACTTTTGTAATAAAATACTAAAGTATCTGCAGGTAACAGCATCGACTATATAATTGTTGCGGCTACACTCCTCATTTAATGTTACAATTTTAATATTGAATATCTTTTCAATAACTTATATTTATACTGTATAATGATTATTAGGTGAATATATTTAATTGACGAATAATGAATGTTTTGACTTCACAATTTTACTAGGATTAACAGATCACAACTGCAGATTTATTATGAAAGGTATGCAAAATGTGTCCGAGCAGCTGCTCTCGGCGTGCTATACTCCAATAAACTTGATGTTATAAAAATGCAAGCGATAGCAAATATACATAACATGTATAGATAACAAAAAGAAATGATATATATTTCTCTTTTATATTGACATAGAAAATTATAATTTGCCAAGAATAATATACGAATCACACACTTGACAATATTATCTTATCTTATTAATATTATCTTATCTTATACAGTTAGCCTGAAAGGGGATTTGGAACGAACGAATGTCTATGATAAATTTATTTAAATATCAATGAATGTAGTATATTCTTTAGATTGTGGATAAAACGTGGACAAATAGAAATAACAAACAGTATTGTAATTTTATTTTGTTTATATTTTATAGGATTTTAAAATACATACTTTTTTTTTAGCTTCACTCTTTAACCCGCATATAGTAGGGTAGGCAAAGGGAACTGCAGGAACCATATGAAACTGGTGTTAAGACTCTCCGTTGGTTAGTCCTTGCTTTCTCCGTCCGCCTTTTTCGAGGCAATGCGTGTAGAGTGGCGGAACTCAACGCCGAGATTCATACTTAAGTTCTTTTTAAATATTAAAGATATTAATTTTAAGATTTCAATGCAACATACGAAATTTTACGTATTTGCTGTCGTAAATAAGTTAACCCCATTTGTATTTTCGTGTACTCAAATAAAAAGTAATTTGAGTTGTAAGCTCTCAATCAATTCAAGTCTTTAATATGCTGAAATTTGGGTCGTTGCCATAAATAATAAAAGATCATAATATTACTTGTGATTAAAATAAATACGTATGTTTTACTTCTTTAGTGAATTTGAAGTAGACATTTCAATTCAATGGAACTAGATTTTGCATTAGTATTTGCAAACTGAATATATTTAGTTTGTATATCATAAAATCTGACCCAGATTACAGAACGTTCCAAGAAAATATTTGCTTTAGCTTTAAAAACAGGTCACTGAAAGATTTCCATACGTCGTCCGCTTATAAGCGAATCATTAGATTTAATAGCAATTTCATAGTGAGTGGAGTACATACTTAAAGTGTAAGAGTAAGACTCTTTTGGATATATTACCAATTATATTAAATATACTTCATATGAGACAAATACAATTATAGATTATAATAAATAAATGAATATAATTTTGTAAGCAAGTAGGATGATATTTTAGTTATATTTAAGATATTTTAGTTTTCTCTTAAACGAAAGGCTTATTTTTCCCGATACAACTTTTACACAATACCAAAGATCTTTTGATATGTTATCTCAAATGTATGAATGTACTACGAGACTGAAAGTCTAAAGTAGCGTAAGATACTAGTCGCGTGCTCTATGATATGTTAATGTTGGCAGTTGTTCATAATTTTTTATTTTACTAATAAATTCTTATAACATTAGGCAAAAGAAAGTATTTAAAATACGTATTTTTATTTATTTATATAAGTGGCTTTTTTGACTTGCTTTATAATATGAAGCAAGTCACTGTATTTGTTCTCCATGATTGCCGTGTGTTTACTTGTTAGCCAAATTCAAATGTAATTTATAAATATTTAAATGACTTTTATTTATTTTTAATCTACACTATATTTGTATAAATTGAACTCAGTGAACGGAAGTGTGATTACTCCAGCCACATATTCCTATTCAATACTCTGATTTCAAGAAACAAACATTTAAACTCAAAATTTTAACACGTACTATAGAAATTCTATGTATAGCAAATGAGCAAAGAGTAGTAAATAAAATGAAAATTCTCTTTGCTGGCATACGTGACAAATGATTAACAAAAAAACAAATTATTCAAATTCTTATTGGACTCGCGTAACCGGGGATCTGTACCAATTTTGTGATCAAATTTAAAAGAGAAGAAACTGCTTAATATTCCATGGATTCACCGTGCGGGTGCGAGGCCCATTAAAATGTATTAACGCTCACCAACACTGTCCGAGCTCCTCCCACTACCTATCCAAATTCGAATTGATTCTGCTAATGCCACCTTTGAAGTACGTTCTAGAAATGTATTAGTAATAGTTCTAGACAGGCCAAGATCATTCAGCAAGCTATAAAGTGATTTCGCTGTTACTTCAAACGCACATGAATTTACTCTAAACCTATTTTTGGTCAGTTCGTTAGTAAGCTCGAAATATTTATTAAGCTTGATGTTATGACTTTAAAGGATATTTGTCTCCCACAGAACTGTAAGTTCTACCAAGACTACGTGTTTTAGGCTTCGAGAATAATGAAAAATCAAAGTCCAATTTACGGAAGTATACGTAAGCTTAAATATGCAAATATTATGTATGAAATGTACTACAGATATAATTTTAATGGTTTATTTTGTGTTAAATCTATAAATTTTCTATTTTTAATTTTACATCCTTTAAATAATTTCTCATGCCTAGCGAAATTTCATAAATTTTGGTAATGAAGAAGTATATTAGATTTTTACTACGAGGAGAATTTTGTACAAGATGAAGGCAAGAGACAATATTCATATAATTATTAATTACTTATTAAAATGTTTGGTATTAACTATAACAGACGAATAGAAAACCAGGTGATCCAATAAAGTTTCTATTTTTTTAATTTTTGTGTGGTATATTAGAAAAAGAAACTTTATTAGTGCTCTTTTGAGATTGAAACATTCTGAGTATATTATTTAATAGGAAATACACACTTGATGTTGAATTCGTGGTGTTCTCACACTTGGAACCATCTGCGTTCTTTGAAATTGTTCATTCAAAGAGCGTTTACCGTTTCTAGAGCGAATTATCTAAAAATTTCTTCACACTAGCCTTTAATAGATTAGGTTTTCATATTTATATTATCTATTTAATTATATTTAGAGCAATTCTAAACCAAAACCTCAAAAAATAAAAAATGACAAAGAAGCTTTGAAGACTCTTAGAAGAACTGAAGCTCTTTTGGGAAATAAACACATTTCAAGTGATAAGCGTTATAATATCATACAAATAAATGTATAGAGGTACATGCGTATTGTTTGTTTTTCACTTATAAATGAAGATCTTTGTATAATAAAAAAATGCAATAATATATTTTATAGGATGATTTAATCAATTTCTAGGTGTTCAATGGATAAAATAAAATGAAATGTAAACATTCCAATAATATGTATATTTCACAGTTCCGAGGATATTTTCTTTAAACATGTCACATATTGCATTATAAAATAAAATTAGACCATTATAATTTTCACGTACAGTTTAATGATAGAATACTGTGCTTTTTGAAGGATATGAACCATTCAGATTGGAAATCGACACACAAAAAAATGAACTTTTAGTTATATATAAATTAAAAAATACTATAGTGAAATATCGAGATAATAATGTTTATTCTATGCAGTTATAGTACTACATTAGTACTTCTAAAATATTTTTACACAATTTAAATTAACGAAATTTGTAAAACTAGTTTATACAATTGCGTTAATTAGCATAATATGAATGTTGACCTGATATAATTAGCTCTATATGATTAAGTTACAAAAAATAACTTTTCATTTTAAACAGTAAATGTGTAAAATCTGTCTGTATTGTGGTAAAAAACCGTTTAAGTTGCATTTAAAGCATTTTCAAATAATAGCTATATATAAATTTCACATTTTTCTTTTAGCTTCACGCTTTTTCCAACTCATAGATTAGTATTAGGTAGGCAAAAGGAACCGCAGGAACCGAACCTAATGGATTCATTAGAACAATTCGATTTTATTCCCTGTTTATTTTTATTTTAATCCCTCCTAATTAATTAGATTTCATTCTTTACATAATACAAGAATTCATTATTTGAATTCACCTTTTAACGCTTTTTATTATGGAGTCGTATGTAAATAAACGAACAATTAACTTCGTGTAATCACATTATTAACCACCACATCGAATGCTACTACAAATAAATTAATATAACAATTTGTAAATGTAACCACTATTCTCATTCACCAGCGGGTCGATTGTCCGAAACGATTTATTTACATCACACACGAGATTTCTCGAGAGTCATCAGTTACATTGCATTACAATAAATATTTTATATACCCGTCCCCTATAATATCATTGTAAAGGCCAATTTCTACTAATAAATAGTCCATAATAGAGCTGAGGCCAAAGCCGTACACGGGATAGTAAATTATTTTTACTTTGTATGCTTTTGTAGCAAAATTAAATTGCAGCCTAGAGTTTTGCTTAAAAAGTAATGTTTCTTAAAGAAAGTGGAAATCGTACGTTTATTAAGCATATTAATCTATTAAACAATTAGGTATTTTTATGACTGAATTTTGTTTTAGCAGCGTAATTTTAATTTTGGGCGTGTACATATTGCGGCGTAATTTTAATTTTGGGCGTGTGTATATTGATTTAGTTGTATGTTACAATAATTATTTCTTAATTTATACTAAGTTTATTCCTTTTAAATTTTATACAACACAAATTTGAATTTTTTATGTTTCTGTAAGTAATGTGACATAACATATGTGACATAACATAGTGTGATGATTTTTTTTGATGATTTTTAAAGTGTTAATCCACACTGAGGATAGAAAAAATACTTAAAGAAAACATATAAAAATTTGAACGCAGCGGGACTCGAACCCGCGCCCTCCTGCGAACCGTGCAGGCGCTCTCACCACTGATCCATGCGTTCTACATCACGCCGCGTTGAAATTCTTATATGCTTCTTTTTTTTATACAACTTATATCGTTGTTAGCATCTCTGTAGGGAGATTTTTACAAATTTCCGCTACCCAAAGACCATTACAAAGAACAATCGTTTGGCGAAAGAGAATGCTATTTTTATTAAATATTTTTGATGATTTTTAAAGTGTTAATCCACACTGAGGAGAGAAAAAATACTTAAAGAAAACATATAAAAATTTGAACGCAGAGGGACTCAAACCCGCGCCCTCCTGCGAACCGTGCAGGCGCTCTCACCACTGAGCCATGCGTTCTACATCACGCCGCGTTGAAATTCTTATATGCTTTTTTTGTATACAACTTATATCGTTGTTAGCATCTCTGTAGGGAAATTTTTACAAATTTCCGCTACCCAAAGACCATTACAAAGAACAATCGTTTGGCGAGAGAGAATGCTATTTTTATTAAATATTTTTGATGATTTTTAAAGTGTTAATCCACACTGAAGATAGAAAAAATACTTAAAGAAAACATATAAAAATTTGAACCATTTGGCCGGAATGTTTCATTACAAAAAAAAATTACTTTGTTAATTGAAAATATTAGAATAATCATAATAGTAAGTTCCCTACCTACTAAGTGAGATTTGAACTTGTATTCATGAAATATATACAGTTGAGTAAATAACCAAAGTATGTTTTTAACATCTATAACTTACACATGTTTATTGAACACTTGTTTGGGGAAAAACTTTTATATACACAAATTATAAGAAAATTTAACACACCATAAAGCAATGTAACTTTATACAGCTATCAAAACAAATAATTATTATCCTGAAAATGTTTGATATGATCGAAATTTGTTGGAAGCCTGTCTTTTATTAAGTATTAATGGTTGTAGATGTAGCTTATTGTAGTATATGGTACAAAATATTTTTAAACATGCATGAGCACTTTAATGGTTACGTAATTGGATTGAAAATGAATAATTTTCTTATAAATGAAACGACCTCGTATACCTATTTTCATACTGATTTCATTTAAGTACTAAACCTTTATAGTAAATATACTGCTAAGTAAAAATTTATTACAATTTACAGTTTGAAACTGTTAAAAATTATAAAATAATCTCAAGAAATAATTCTTAAAATGATCTATATAGATCAATTAAAGTATGTTAATTCCCGTATGTATCGCTAAATGTAATGTATGTATTGAAAATGCAATACTTAAAACATATAAAGATATTATTTATTTAAGTTCAACCACAAACTGTTCGTCAATTTAAATTAAATTGGTTGGTTGGTTGGTTGACCATGTCTGCTTGTTTAATTACAACTGTGGAAAAGAAAAACTTTTTGTCACTATTTTATTTGAAAACTGATGATACTTCATTATTTACGTTTAGTGAGTCAGATTCATTTACAAAACTTTCTACATCTATTACAGTAATGTAGATCAAGGAAAAGAACAATTGATGATAGTAGACATAATTCAATTTGCGTGAGTGTTCACTAATTTTTTAAGAAAAAATTACAATTATATTTTTTTTGTACTTTATGTGTTATATCTATTAATTCATTTGTGATTTCATTTAAATATTTCCTTTAAATGGACATCTGAAGTTGATAATTATCTAATTCTTGTCACATTGAAATTATTATTTTGCAGTAATATTATAGTACTTACTTGATATAAATTATAGATATATATAATATTATAAATGCAAATAACATTTATAAATTGTAAAATATTTTCAAATATTGCAATTTTCTGTAAATATTTGAACAAGGAAAAAGTATTTTACAAATATTACATTACATCTTCGGGATAATGATGTTCTCTTGTTATGTTAC
Organism: Dione vanillae; assembly: GCA_037178615.1. Lineage (NCBI taxonomy): Eukaryota > Metazoa > Arthropoda > Insecta > Lepidoptera > Nymphalidae > Dione > Dione vanillae. The sequence continues at coordinate 215,643 of JAZFAU010000366.1, forward strand.
TTAGGTAATAAATCGTTATAAACAATTTCAAACATATTGCTTATAAGTAATATGAAACTTCGTTTTTTCATCTATAATAATAATTTATTTTTATTTCAGATACCGATTATTATTTATAAAAGTGTAACAAATTATTTTTTTTCAATTGTAGCTCAATTAGAATTAGATCTTACCTTTTAACGTATTTTAAAGAGTATTTTAATGAGTCACTATGATATTTTTTACAAAGATGTAAAATACCGTTATGTAATTAAAACAAGCATTATGCCAATATTAATTTAAAATCACTGTCACATTGTCATTTTATTGTTTGTATGTTTCTTAAAAGTACTTAAGCACTGTCCTACTTTTAACTTGATAAATGGTTTGTTTTCGATGAAAATGTCGGTTACTAGTTTTAAGACGTTTTCACTTATTTCATCGTTTTCGTTAACGTATTTATATTAAGACACTAAAGTTTTGTACAAGGTGATTATCTGATTTCAAACACTTATTTATATTTAAAACTTGCGGAGTACTAAAATGTAATGTATACTTGCGCGCGCCCTCTCACGGAAGTATACAGCAGACTGTGTTAAATAATGTTAATGATAAATTTAAAATTTTAAAAGCCCTCTAGGTTCTAACATCTATCATTCCGAACATCGCACTCGACGTCCTCTTTAGTAATAAGTAAAATTGTATTTTTCCAATAAATCTTTTTAAGCATTTCGGTTTTTTGAATCCTCCGCTGCCACTATAATTAATTACCAAAATTAAACTATGAAGTGATATTTTTATTAAATATTATACTATTAGTTTACTATGTTGTATTTATAGGTTAAATATTTAGTATTTTGTCCTAGATGACGACTGAATTTAATAGGACGCTATATTCGAATATCTGGATAAATTGTTATCTTTTTTGTCATAACGGGTGTGTGTATGTAAAATTTACTCAACTGGCACATTATAATGTCAATCCAAATAATTTACTTATATAAATAACGCCTTAAAACGTCATAATTATAGAATTTAACTATAATAATTATACAAATTCCTATTGTGAGGAATGTATTGCTTAAGCAGATGCTCACTAATTATAAGATCAGCACGATCACGATCATGCTAGTGAGGCCGCACGAGGATTGACATAAAATAAACATAGATGCTACAGAGATATACAGAATACACACAAACTGTATGTGTGAAGGATGATTTGACTGTTAATTGCCATCGTAAACTCGTTTGACATTTGCAATTTCCTTATAATCTGTAGCATTACGAATGTGGCAATAAGTAGTGGATTTGAAATAAAGAATAACAATTTCAGTAAAATAATGTCTTTAATTTATAATTAATTAGTTGTACATGCGATGGCATTAGTCTATCAGCTTGGAAAAATATTTATGTATATGTCAATTTTTTTTAGTATTCAGTTAGAAGCGTACTTTCATTCCAATGCAGGTTTGACGGAAGAATATGTACTGTTTTCACTATATTATCGCTGCCTTTATTGTTTAATGGTAGAGACTAGGAAATGCAAAAAATACAAAGTCACGTCTATACAGACGTGACTTTGTATGTACGGGATTTTGTACAGGATACTCTGTACGTACAGAAGTGAACATTTATTTCCGCTCCATCTGTCACTTACTGCAATTAAGTGTTCTGCGATAGCACTCAAGCCTTTGTAAATTTAATTACATTGTAAATTGAATTCTTTGAAGTTACCACAAGTACATTTTTTATATGAATCAAATTTAATAAGAATTGTTCGTATGACCGTAAATACATTACCAAACCTAACATTAAAGACGTCGTGGTGTAGTGGGACAGCGTCACCCCCAGCGATCCCAACTCGAGTGAGTGAATCATTTTAATTTCTTCTCACTGGTAAATAAATAATGGCGTCGAGTTCCACTACTCAACACGAAATATCTGTAAAATATTTGAAAGTAAATAGGAAACTCTCTGCCAATGTAAGATGCAATGTAATTGTTGTAACGACAAGACAGATATATTTCGCGTCTTATTTTAATTTTCTGTAGTACAGTCTCATCACAATAAATATTACTTTTTAGGATTCCGTACAAAAATAAAAAAAACGGAACCCTTATAGAATCACTCGTGTTCCTGTCCGTCCGTCTGTCACAGCCAATTTTCTCTGAATCTACTAGACCGAATCAGGTGAAATTTGGCAGGATGGTGTAATGCCCTGACCCTAATACAGATGTGTAACGTAAAAAATATTTTTTTTGAAATAAGGGTAATTTTCGAGGGATAAATTAGGTAATTAAAAAAAAATTGCGAACCTTACTGAGTCATATATCAAATGATCTCGAATATATATTTTTTATTTTTTTTAAAATAAATAGTTTCGATGATATTCTTGATAAAAGCCGAAAATTGACCATCTCCCCCCCCCCCCCTAATCTCCGAAACTACTGTGCTGAAAAAATTAAAAAAATTACTGAATATAGTTTATGACTTGTAGATTACAGGAAAACCTATAAGGATTTCATAAATTAAAAATAAAATAGTAAATTCGATAAAAAATGTTTTTAGGGAAAAAACGTTTTCAGGGGAAATATTTCACTATATTGTGTACGGAACCCTTTTCACGAGAGTTCAACTCGCACTGGACTGGTTTTTTGTTTTCTTTTACGATACTTCGGTTAAACAAATTAAAATAAATGTGTTATTAAAATTAAAAAAATTATATTCTTTAAAAATTTTTGGTAAATGTTTAAATTTCAACTTCATAAAATAAGGTTTTACAGTCCAAATAGTAAAATATTATGATTTACAAATAGCTGAAAAGCTTATCAAGATGTCACAAGGTTACAACAATACAATACAATGTATATCTTATAAAAGCAAGTATAGTAAGGGACAATCTTTTTTTAAGCTTTCAACAAAAATATTTATTTATTTATAAATGATACATATAGCAAAAGACGAGCTTATGGCTCAGTAGCCACCTCTTCCAGATAACCTTTAGGGCGAAAAGAAATACTTTACACTAAAAGAGGTAAGTGAAAAAGAAATATGAACTATTACAAGTAAACATAAACAAATATATGATACTTATAAGACAATAAATAAATTAATCTAATTTATTATTTCAATTAATACATATATACATTACATAGTTATACAAAAATATATACTTACACAAACATACATATATATATACATACAGGCATATATACAAAAAATATTTCGAATTGGACTCTCAAATTTAACATTAAATAAGATTAAAGCAAATATTAGTATAATGTAAAAATTCACAATTCAAATGCCAATGATTCCTGTATATAAATAGACCGTAAAACTAATTTACTAGGATTTGATTATGACATTAGCAATACGGATCAGTGACTATGAATATATGTTTAACTTTAATATTGGTAATGTACACCGACACCGTCATTCAAATCGAATGGAGCAATAATCATAACGCGTACTGGGGGCGATGATATCTAATACCTATATGTTGTTGATTAATATATGATCGATGTTACAGCCTATGTATTCAGTTATTGATATTAATGTATGTCTCGATTTTGATACGTTTAAAACGTTAAAATAATATTTTAACAACGTTAATATATACTTATCAGACCGTCGTGGCGCAGCGGCGTAAGTGTCTGACTGTGAACGCGACGGTTTGAGGGTTCGATTCCCACTCGGAGAAGATAGATTTTCCTATTTTCATTTTCTTCGCTCTGGAAACAAGGCAAAGCGCAGCATTGAGTTCCGCCACTTAACACGCAATGCCTTGAATAAGGTGGAAAGCGGGGACGAAGAAAGCAGGGACTAAGCAACGCAGTGTCTTAACACTAGGTTCATATGGTTCCTGAAGTTCCTCTGCCTACCCTGCAATATGCGGGATAAAGACATCAACCGGTTTAGCCGTTTTTGAAAAATATTGGTCACAGACTGAAAGCAATATTTTGAGCAACTTACACCTTGCTATAAATAAGACAACAACACAATGATGATTTACCCTTCTAAGTATGTTAGAAGAGTACATTTACAATAGTAATGTTTAATCTAGTAATTAATCGAAATAATTTGCAAAATATTTTTTTGGCAACGCATGTATGTATACACATATGCATATTCTTCTAACCAGTCTTAAAAACTTAAAATTTGCTTGTAATTTCGTAAATATTAACAGGAACGATATGAATTTTTTTGTGTATTCTTAAATGTATGTACATTAAGAAAATAGAAAATATAGTTTTTTTTTAAATTCTAACTGCATATAACTGTATATCAAAATATAATAAGGTTAAGGGTTAAGGGTTCAATTCCCATTTGGGGGATTGTTTTTTTAATTTTCCATACATTTCTTAACATAAATAATATATGTGCCATATTATCTCTATTTATGAAAGTTTATTTGTATAATATTTGGAATTTTTGTTCAGTACCGTGATATCCTTATATGGAACCTTTCCATAGAATAGGATCTTTAACGTCAGATAGATGAAGAAGTACAAACAAAAAAATAACCTTATAAGGATTTCTCTTTAATTTGAACTCTTTTTAAAAACAAAAAAGTTAATCTAAATTAAATTCAAACTTGCAAAATTTGCAAATATTTCAAGTAAATTAATTAGTATGGAGTATTATACATTCTATACCAATTTATTTACGGACAACTTCAGCTCACTTGTTACGTACGTACGAAATGATAATGTACGAAATAAATAGTCACCCAGATTGATTTTGATGAAAGCCATGTGGCATATATCGAGTCAATTTTTTTTATTAAAGTACAAATTAAGAAAATTACAACAAAACCATAATAGTATTCCCGTTTCAAATTCAAAGGGATAAGAACTTTCTAAAGTATCTTAAAATGTTCCTCAAGTCGACGTAATATGAAAGTTTCAGGTTTATGTGTCACTCAAAAGTTTACACGATATCACGCACTCCACTCTTTACTGCATTAACTTTTAATCGTTTATTTAAAATCTTAGTTACCGAGTTACATTAAGAAATAAGATAGGGTTCGCTACGAGATAATAAAAATTATCAAAATGGATAAGCTAGTAAAATATTTAAATGTAATTTTACTTTCATTCATTGGAGTGATATAAAGGATTCGAGTTAAAGGATATATTTATAACATATTGCATTGTCTGGAAAGCAAAAGTAAAATGCAGCTTATTAATTTGTGAAAATACCACTCTGTCCCATAATCCTTCTTCATTTTATTTATCTTGAGAATTCTATAATTTCTAGAAATTATAGAATTCTCAAGATATTTAAAAAAATTTTGAACGAAATTTTGAACGAATTCTCAAAGAAACGTGAGAATGCACGCTGTCCTTATAAAATACGTTTTCCTATCCGACTCACAATTTCTGGAAATAATTAGTTAGTAAATTTTGTTTAATTCATAGCATCATCTTTTTTATATTGAAAGCACGTTTTTATATGTGGTTTATTTGTAATTTATACTAGGCATTTTTAATCTTCTAGATTGCAATTTCCAGCTTTAAACCAAGCAAACCACTTGCGCTTGTGTCTTCTTAGTGAAAGAAGTTAATAAACAGCACTGCATGCACACACTTTATTACCGAAGTAATCAGTAATTCTCCAAATTCATGCGATTGAAATTGATAAAAAAGTAATTATAACAATACTTTACACATTACACATTGCCTGTGCTTTATCTTTGTAAAGGAGTCTCTCACGATATCTATCTATATTTTTTTCGGATAATCTATCACAATTTTACACGTACTGTGGAACACATGTTTAAAATTAGTAAGCAAAATACTGATGTCTATCACATATATAAACATGACATAGCTAATCTAAAGGTGGTCGCACACTTGAATTCATTCACAATAAACTAAAGCACTGCATGCACACACTTTATTACCAAAGTAATCAGTAATTCTCCAAATTCATGCGATTGAAATTGATAAAAAAGTAATTATAACAATACTTTACACATTACACATTGACTGTGCTTTATCTTTGTAAAGGAGTCTCTCACGATATCTATCTATATTTTTTTCGGATAATCTATCACAATTTTACACGTACTGTGGAACACATGTTTAAAATTAGTAAGCAAAATACTGATGTCTATCACATATATAAACATGACATAGCTAATCTAAAGGTGGTCGCACACTTGAATTCATTCACAATAAACTAAAGCACTGCATGCACACACTTTATTACCGAAGTAATCAGTAATTCTCCAAATTCATGCGATTGAAATTGATAAAAAAGTAATTATAACAATACTTTACACATTACACATTGCCTGTGCTTTATCTTTGTAAAGGAGTCTCTCACGATATCTATCTATATTTTTTTCGGATAATCTATCACAATTTTACACGTACTGTGGAACACATGTTTAAAATTAGTAAGCAAAATACTGATGTCTATCACATATATAAACATGACATAGCTAATCTAAAGGTGGTCGCACACTTGAATTCATTCACAATAAACTAAAGCACTGCATGCACACACTTTATTACCGAAGTAATCAGTAATTCTCCAAATTCATGCGATTGAAATTGTTAAAAAAGTAATTATAACAATACTTTACACATTACACATTGCCTGTGCTTTATCTTTGTAAAGGAGTCTCTCACGATATCTATCTATATTTTTTTCGGATAATCTATCACAATTTTACACGTGCTGTGGAACACATGTTTAAAATTAGTAAGCAAAATTCTGATGTCTATCACATATATAAACATGACATAGCTAATCTAAAGGTGGTCGCACACTTGAATTCATTCACAATAAAAAGATTAAGCTGGCCCGTAGGAACTGTTAATACAGTATAAACTCGTTGCCAATTCCATTGTTCAGTCATATATATTTAACTGGCCAGGTTGAATATTTTCTAATTGTGATGTTTAACTTAATAAAATTAGTTTAACTTGAAATAAGTATCCAAAATTAGCTCCACTAATAAATTTACTTAAGCCCGAGATGATTCCGTCTGAGCAAAAACAACTAATGTTTTTAGAATAAACATTTTTAGTCCTCTTAATTTTAGTGAGAAAAAGTGATCTTCGTATTTATTGAGTAACTTGAATTGCTCTTTTTTTGACTCTTTTACCCAGCGTTTGCTGCTAACGTAATACGTTTCAAAGACTCAACGATATTCGACTGAATTAACAAATATTTTCATTCTATAACACATTTATTTTTAACGGCTGCACACCCGAGTATTTAAAGGTCATCAGTTATTAAATAAGACATATTTACTGTGTGTGCTATATAATAGTCCTACTTTATATTAAGTTAACAGTATTCCTTTAGTAAGTAAGGTAATAACTAGTAAAATTATTTCCATTATATTCGTCTATTGTCTTTTATATGAATTGCCCTGAATAGCGAGTAGCTGTAGGCTATAATCAATACTGTCACATAAATTAGACGCTTCTCATCAAAACGGAATTTTATTTGTTTAATATTATGATAATATGGCTTGATTAATAGAATGAAAAATAATATTAAATTTCATACCTTTTTTCCATGTGTATACATGTAGTAAATTATTAAGTTTTAATTTGAAATAAAATATTATGAGTACACTCTTCTGTACGAGATTCAGATATGTTAAAATATTTATATAATTACGTACTTGAAACCTTTGAAGGAATAAACATTCATTTGTATTTGAAATTAGAAATTTGTTTCTTTCTATATCCGGTATAATTTCTTGCAAAATTTCGTATGTCTAAGTCAATAAAGTACGATTATTAAGAGCAACTAAGCTTAAATTTGCAGTTTCTAATTTTAAATTTTTCCATGTCCACGCGAACATTGTGATTTTTCTATTTGTACTTGTTTTATATGTAGAATAAAGAGACAAAAGAATTATAGGATAAGCTTTACCATAAGAGAATTATTTTTTTTTAATATTGATAGGATTAAACGATTTTATCGAGCACCTATATCTATATGATAATAGTCCTGCGTTATCTAGTAATAGATATAAGTATATATGTATCCATATTATTATGTTTTAATAAAGACATGCGGAAAAATCCTAAAATTGTGAAAACTTACTCATGATATTCATAAAAAAGTTTTTCATTCAATTCACTTAAATTTATCTATAAAAGTACCTTTAATTCACTACAAATTAAACAGGTACTCTATACGTGCTCCAATATAAAGATCTTTTATTTTATATTCAAAAGAATTCATTACACATTTCAGCGCATAATGAGTTCTATAAATACCCGTAATGAACTGCTGCATAGTCAAAAGATCCGTCATTATATAATGCTGTGCCATTAAAATGCATGAGATTCATTTTACATAGGTGTTATTTTAAATACCTACTTGCTAATGCGATTTTATAGCGGAAGCTTTTCTAAATAAGGAAAAAATATATTTTATGATATAAATTGACAAATGACATTTTTCTTAACTATTTCATTGTAATTGTTAAGTTAAGGCTGTTTATTAGCAAAGTCAAGATTTAGATATTTTCTCTTTAATTTTAATTATATCAAATAAGTCAAGATCAATTAAATAAAGAAATATTCTCTATTGCATTAAGAAAATATGTAAAATATAATGTATAAAAAAAGAAAATATGTGAATAGCCTCCGCAATATTCAGAAGCACTAAATGTTCTGTGGATGGAATGGAAACCGGACTGGTAGGGACATAAGTGATTGTGACGATAGGTATATAATTGGTTATCAAAAATGAATTTTAGGACTTTGGTTAGAATAGACACGATAGAACCAGATAGTCGATAGTCAGTGACTATGGGAGGATTTTAGATCACTTTCAATGGCTTTAGTGGAAATGGTGTGAACATACTTCTTGATTTCATTTTTTGTTACATATAAATGTCTGTTTTCTGTTACACATGAATGTCAATGCAAGACAAGCAAGTAAGTGTTTGCATTTTTTTTTATATTTATGCTAGAAAAAGGTTTTTTAAAAGCGAAGGAAGGAATTTAAAACATTCAGATCCACTGAAATCTGATGACGGTCAATAATAACCATAAGTTCAATATCGTAATATTTAATAATTATAATTTTTGGAAAATTACCTTGTTACTAAGATTGAAATTAAATTTTATCGACCTAAAGGGTAAAATATTACAAAACTATATACAAAAAAATAATCAAGAATTACCAATAGTTTAGGCACAGGATAATTTAAAACAAGACTTTCATTTCACGAATCTTATACGTGCTGTGTACGTTACACATATGAGTTATAAAGTCACGACTAAATAAAGATGACTTAAAAATCGCTTTCTACAAAAATACTACTAAACATCACAAACCTGTCCCTTTCAAAAAAATAATAGAAAAAAAAATGTCATGCTACTTTAACAGGATAGTTAACATTTGAAAATATTTATTTTTTATGTTGGAAACATTATTTCTTTTGTAATCGCAACACATTTATAAAGATAAATAAATCTATACCTTGATTTAAGGACGTAAAACAAGTTCCATGTACGTAGGTACTTACCACATACATAATTTGATTCGATCCAAATTAACCTATTTGAGATTAACTACTTTTTACATTGTCATAAGCACACATTAGACTAAAATAGATAAAGAATAAAATAAAAAAAATATATTAAAACTCTGTGGAAGGTTAATATTATAGCACAATTTTTATTTCCTTATATTATTCTTATGTATATTTTGTTTATTTTTTTAATAAAAGAATCGAAACTTCAAAATACCATAATAGTACGTAAACGATAACTAAACATGATTTATTTTTAATCTTTTCATATATCCTATATGAAAAGATACAAAATAAATCATTAAAAAATATATCAAACCGTCATATTCGTCATCAAATAGTGTTTAGAAACAAAAGTAGATCGATTAGAAATTATAAAGCTCTATTTTTGTATATTTTAAAAGTCGTTGTAAAAAAATTCTGTTTCTATAAAATAACTATAGTTTAGTCGTAGTGGGCTCTTTATCTATTATAATAAAATATAAAGAATAGAATTTAAATAAATGCCACACAGTAGTTTTTCAATTGTATCTTAACGTTAACTAAGCATGCCGCTGTATAATAAGTAATAAATTTATTTATTCATAAATCCATCATTTTATAAAAAATAAAACTATTACTAAATAACAATTATTAAAAATTCAATCAGATCAAATAATTTCTTCGCTTTTATAATATATTATTTAATTTAATCAACACTGTGGCGTATAGCGTCTGTCACTCACTTTTCTGTTTTATTATTTACGTCAGTATTCTAAAGGTATGATAAGTTCGTCTTTGAGGCGCAAATTGTTGAAATATTTACTGATCATCGCTTTATGTGGAAGGAAATCCATTCTCATAACTTTTCTAAGCTTTCACAAGCCTTTTGAACAAAACAATAGCTTTACAAATAGCTACGCAACTTTGAGTGAATGTCAGATTCTTCCATGACTCAGCCAAAGCAGGAATCCATCAATCATAAAATAATCGGTTAGATCAATGATATTAATTGTTTTTGTTTTTTAAGGGATTAAATTTATATGATACTTGTAATCTACTTATACTCTACTACTACTAATTATATAATTATATTATTTTAAGGTTTATTTCAAATATTTTTATATACATAAGTCTATGTATAAAATAATATACTTTATATTATTATTCTATAACAAATGAGATATAATAAAATAAACATTAAAAAATTAAGGCCAAAATAGTTTGATTGCTCGGAGCATTTTAAAATTAATTAATATTTTATGGTTTCGGGTTTCAGGTAAGCAAGGAAAAATTATAGCATTTTTTATCTTTCTATCTATATTTCGGTATATCCTTCTATCAAAACTGCATTTTTAAAAGTAACGTGGAAGGTATCAAGCTGAAGTTATTATCAAATATCCAGCATAAAGTTTTTAAAAGAGTAAAAACAAATACATTGAGGTAGAATTTATATTATTAGAATAAAATAAATTTATATCATTTTAAACTTATATGTGTAATTTATTTCATACAAATTTAAGTTTATCGAAAAAATAATTAAAAAAATTGAGACTGAAAAAAATGTCTAACATTAGTAGTATGGACACATAAATGGTAGCTTAATGTAGAAGTTAGTAATAACTGTGTCACACTAATGAGAACGTGTGTAGCCTCCGCCCGGCTAATTAGAAACATTTACTTTGAAAGATACTGTAATTTTTAACACTTTAACACTTATTAAGAAATAAACTAAAATTTGTGAGTCAAATTTATTACTCATTAAAAACAGCTATTTAACGTCGCGTTTCGTAAAATCTATTTGCTTATTAATAATTAAATAGCAAGAAAAAATGTAAAAATTTAATGTGATATATGAGATATTTAATGTGATATATTTAAAGCATTATGCTTGTGTCTGATGAAGTACAAAAATATAGCCTTAAAAGTACTTGTTAAAATTATTAAAATCCTAAGTAATAATAATAGTAAAAATATTGGATATGAATTCCTATTAAATTAAACAGTTTATTATTTAACAAATTGTCTATTATAAAAGAATTGCTCTATGTAAAATTTTGGATATTCTCTTACACTGTAAGATCTAGCTCCTTGTCAAATCTCATAATTCTTTGTCCTTTTTTTCAGAATTCAGTAACAACTTTGATTTATTTGTGGTCCAAGGGAATATAATCTTAAATGTGCGATATTAACTTTAGAATGTGTTTAAAGTACCTTCACGCGTTGTTGACAAAATGGTCGTGGCAGACGAAATGATGGACAACAAAAAGGTCGTGTTAGTGTTCCGTTCTCTTCTTAAAGTACGTAGAATATTCTATTTTGGTTTTACTTATACATGTGTGAGTAAACAAAATTCATTCAATTCATTATTTATAAGACTGTCGTCGACGACCTCTTATGCTACTAACTCGTATTATTTATTTAAGAAATTTCTTATAAGTGCTTGACTTGACCCACATATATAAATTTTTAATACATAGCCAAAGAAAATACTTAACGCAATGCTCTTAACTAAATATACCGCTATCCCTAGTATTCTATATCTATTGTCTTAATATTTCAATGAAAATTTATTTGTTGGAATACCATTTTGTTTGTAAATATTTTTTACTTAAATTATGGAATAAGTATTTTTTTTATTATAAAAATTTACGTAAGTTATAATAGCAGCGTTTTACCTGAAATAAAACGCTTATTAATTTACTTACCTTATTCGAAGCTTTATTATATGAGATAGGCTCTTCCGTTTCCCGCTTAGCTCTCTCCTTCTTAAGCCACGCCGTCTTTGTGACGTCACTTCCACTAGGCAGCACCTGCGCTTTTGGTAAGGCGCATGTGATAATACTCATTGCGTTTTAATAACACACCAGGCAGCGGTAAACCGCAAGCTTCAAATAAGGTAAGTAAATTAATAAGCGTTTTATTTCAGGTAAAACGCTGCTATTAATTTGACTGTCCCTTATTCAAAGCTTTATTATATGAGATGTGTCTGCTGTCGCCTGGTGGAAGTGATAAACGCCAATGTGACAGAATATAGATCGGCTATTTATAAAATTTATTACATAAAAATATATATCGTTGTAATTTACCAGCTGTATTTTGATAAAAGAACAACATAAACTGCTGATCGAGCTGGTCATTAATGGAATTAGTATTTTAATATATATACTAGACCAATTACAGTACGTGAAAGATGACATAATCACTTATTACATCATAAACAATACGTGAAGAATCATCATAGACAATATGGGAAAAATCACTTAATCACTTATTACATCATAAACAGTACATGAAAAATCACAATCACTTCAAATAGGACTGAAAAATTTCGTCACCGAATTGGAATTATGCGCAGATTTAACCAAGCGCATATAGTATTTTGCGAACGTATTCTGTGAACGCCAATTACGAGTACCTCTGGCTAAAACTTCATCGAGGGTTCGGTTACCAAACCAATTTTTTGAAGCAACAGCAGATCTAACGCTGCCAGGAGTAGCCGATATACTGGCATCAGTAAGCAGAGATTTGATCCAGCCACCAATCAAGGTACGAGATGCCGGTCTAGGCTCACCTCTTATATTAATAAAAAGATTAAACGATTTAGCTAATCTTCTAATCCAGAAAATAGGGTCTAACTTCTCATTTTCTTTATTCATCGAAAACTTCCACCCTGACTGTCTGTAAGTAATAGAGTCAGTTTTTGAACCAAACAGTGGCCAAAAAACTACTGAATCGCCTTTAAAAATGCAGCTGTCCGTATCTACTGTCAGCAAGTTCAAATCATGAACTCTTCTTCCTGAGCAAAGTAAAAGCAGGATATCCGTATGTCGTTGCACTTGAAACACATTATTCTTGTTGATATTGTAACGCTCCATATATGATACTAGGTCGTCAATATCCCAAATAGTGTTTTTGTCATGACTAACAGGTTTACGTAGTGCTATTGACTTTAAAATATGTTTCACGAGAACATGAGAGCTAAGTCGACTTGATAACTCGGGATCACACAAGGTGGCAATAGCTGATTTATACAGCAATATGGAATTATACGACAAATTAGAGATTAGATAAAGATCTGACAAAAATCTAGCAATTTCACTGGCTTTAGGTCTAAGATGATTTATCTTATGAGAATCACACCAAGAAGTCCATCTTCTCCATGCAATATCATAAACTTTACGAGTTGACGGGCGCCAGGATTCCTGTAGGAGCCTTAACTGCCTAGAATACCAGCCTTAACTGGCTAGTGTCCCAGACCACCCCCACATTTCCAAACTTCCATTGTCATTTCTAACACCCTGGAGGAGGTAAGCCCGTGATCATATCTAGGAGAACCTTGCTCAGTCGAGGGATTGTGAATGGGTTTGCTAGCGCACGTGCTTTGATAACCGAACGCCAAAATACTTGTCTCCACCGGGGGACGACAAGAAGATAAATTCCGTAGGCCTGGTTGATATGACACAGTACTTTGGGAATCAGAAAAGGTGGGGAAAACACCCAAGCTAGATTGAACGACCAAGGTCGGGAAAACGCATCGTGAAACAACGCCTGGTCGTCGTTCTGATCTAATGACACGTTGGCCACAACATGAGCTCGACAAGACGCGAACAGGTCTACCACCGGGGTTCTCCAGCTGCGAAACACCGAGATTGTGCATTCGTGAGTCAGATGCCACTCGAGGCTGACTCACTTTAATAAATGGTCAGCGTGACTTTTGTAAATTCCTGGGACATAAACTGCTTTCACATGAATTTGGTAAAGATTGAGAATCAGAGAATCAGTCAGATCCATGAGAGATTTCGATTTCATCCCGCCCTCGTGACGTACACGGGCAATCACTGACCTGTTGTCGAATTGAATGAGAATCGTTGTGTGCTTCAACAATATACACTGACCTTCCAAAGCTTTGAGAACGACCTACATTTCTTTTTGGTTGCAATGGAGATGCCTTTCTGTGTCGAGCCAAGGACCGGCAATTGACATGTTATTCAGGCAAGCTCCCCAAGCAACGTCTGACGCATCGGTAGTGAGAAAGTGGCTGGGCGGTTCGAAATGAATAAGTGTCGACCGCCTGCAGTTTTGTACCACCACCACCTTAGGTTCTCTAATGCCGGTTGGGAGATCACATGTAACATCTTTGCTTTTTTGTTTATCTTTAAAATTTTATTTAGCAATTTTAAAAGCTCGCGTAAGCCCTTGGGCACTACAAAGCTGGCAAAATTGAGAACTCCGATAAGACTCTGAAGATTTCTGAGTTTTGTTCGTTGTTCCGCTAACATTTGCTTTATGAGGGACATCAAAGCTGGAATTTTGACCGCAGGCAGGCTTTTCTGGTTTGTCTAAGGATCCCAAAAAATCCCCAAAAATACCCTTTTCCACAGATTTGGATGACTTTTCGAGATTAATTATCCATCCTAGACGCTTGAGGAATTTTATTACTGTGTTCGCTTGGTTTTGCAGGATGGAACGGCTTTGGTTCGGTTATCAGGAGAATTCTTATTCCTAGCTCCCTTAGAACCTGAGCCATCTAATTGAATATTATCGCAAATGCCTGTGGAGCCGAAATCAGGCCGAATGGTAAACAGGTCATTTCTAGGAGCTCTGTTTCATAATATAGGCGCAGAAATCTCCTGTGGCTTTGCGCTATAGGTACGTGGAAATAGGTTTGAGAAAGATCTATCTTGTATAACCAGTTTTTTGGCTGTAGAAAGTCTGGTATGCGCTGAATATTTATCAGTTTGAAATGACGGGCCACAACGTACCGATTTAATGCCTTCAAATTGAAAATAGGACGATACGAGCCGTCGCTTTTCGGAACCAAAAACATTGACGAAAGAATTGATTGATCATTGAAGAAAAAGAAAACTTGGTGTGACCGCTGCCTTCTCCAAAACTCTTTGTTCCTTCATTTAGGATATAATTTTTGTCATATTGACTGATTTGGGCACCTGTGATTTGGGACTGACAACACCGGGGTACACTAGTGGTGGCTTTCGACTGAAGGGTATGCGATACCCTGATATGATTTTTAGGAGATAAGCTGGAGCTCCCCTCCCAGACGTTCCCATTGCTCCCGGTATTGCGACAGATGACCTGCTTGAAACCGACCCGAGTCAGAACTTTCGCTTTTTATTGTTTCTGGTTGGGAGAGACGGAAAAAAAGCTCGTCTTCTACCAGTCTTCCCTTGATCTTGTTGCCGCGTAAATTGACGAAAGGAGCTACCCTTAACGTGACCTTGACAATTATCATTATTCAGTGCGGCCGAATTAAATTGAGCTGTGTGGCTAGCAGCTCGAAAACCATCCTGCGGAGGCGGAGCAACATGAGAGCAACTTGGCTGTGGGTAACTGCGGTTACCCCAAGAAAAATCTTGCGCAGGTTTGAAATTTCGTCTGGGCTCTGCGAGGGGCCGTGTGACCTTCTTGAAGCTGCCTGCGAGGCAGCAGTCACATTTATTTTTTGAGCAGGCCAGAAACATTTCCTGATTCCACCGGCACGTTCCAAGACTGCAGAAAACTTTTCAGTGCTAAAGAGGTGAGTAACTGAAGGTGGAACTTTGCGAAGACTGGATCTGGTCGCAGAGTCCTTAACAGGTTTAAGATCGAATCACGCCTCTTTTGTAAAATTTCAGCAGGATGGCCACAGATCATTTGCATCAAGTCTGTTGAGCTCTTGTGAAAGTCACTCGAAGAGCAAAGATCGCTTAGATTTTGATACAAGTCTTCATATTTCAAAAGGTCACAATTCTTTGCCCAGGAGAGAAGATCCCGTAAACCACTTTGTAAAGTCTCCTTGTGTTTAAAAACACACATAGATAAGGCAGCAAAGGTCTTATCAGCATGATTAAGATGCCGGGGGGGGGTTTATATGAACTTATTTCGTCATTAATTTCAAGTTCAGTAAAGCCTGGGGCAAGATTGTACAATTTTTATGCATCTGAATATCTAATATCAGACCAATCATCTTTATCTAAATGCTGATATTCACAGAGCATTTGTAAAAAGGCAATCGAAGCCTTAGGAATTGGAGGCTCTTTTAATTTCGTACTAAAAGGGAGGGTAAAGTCGTACTCACCACCAATAGACTTCTCACACGTATCATGAACACCCTCATCATATAAAAAGTTACCATCTTCTGCCATAAGGGATATGATATCGTCGTTTGCACAATCAGTACTCCCATGGCAATGGTTCCCACTCTGGCGTGCAACCACTTCTCGAAGTTGACGAACTTCTTCTAATATTTTTTTAGACACACGTTCTGAACGCTTTCTCCTCTTATTTTTACAGTGCTTATGCCTCGAGGTGTTTGATGACGAGGCACTACCAGAACTTGAACTCAAACCTGAACTCGCACTCGATGACGTTCGCCGTCTTTGACTAGGCTTAGACGACGGTCCAGGAACCTCAGAAGCAATATTATCCATATCGGGTGCTAAAACACAAATTTTCCGAACGTAATATTTATTAGAGGAATATTGCTATTACTTTTAAATATATTTGTCAATTTACGTCGACATTTACTCAACAAAATTAAACACGTAAAATTTTATAAAAATATGAAGGTAGACTGGTAAAGGTAGACTTGATTTCAAATAACGTCAGTCTAAAAAATTTTTGCAAATTGACATAATTAAATTAAAATTTAATTTTAAGAAGGACAATATAAGACTTACTTGAAAAAATCCTCAAGTTGGGTTGAAATATACCTTTAAAGAATCGGATTTACACGTCGTTATAGACGTCCGTCCCGGCGGGAGTGAAAAACGCCATTGAGTGTTATCACCTGCGCCTTACCAAAAGCGCAGGCGCTGCCTAGTGGAAGTGACGTCACAAAGAAGGCGTGGCTTAAGAAGGAAAGAGCTAAGCGGGAAACGGAAGAGCCTATCTCATATAATAAAGCTTCGAATAAGGGACAGTCAAATTATTACGCATTTAAATGATGAGGCAATTAACAAGTCTCTTAATGAAGTTAATTGGGAGTTTTGTTTTTCAAATCTTGATATTGAATCTGCTACGGCTACTTTTTATAATATCGTCTATAGTATTATCGATCAACATATACCATCAAGAATAGTGAATGTCTCACATAAATATCCTGTTTGGTACACTAAACCCTTAATAAAAATAATTAATGAAAAATTAAAATATCATAGAAAATGGAAAACTTACTCTAGATTTAAGGATTATGACACATTTTTGCTTCTGAGGAATAGACAGAGAATAGTTGAAATCGACTGTTATATTATTGATCGCGCAGAATACGAAATGAAGCGTAACAGCAAATATTTCTGGTCTTTCTTAAAATCAAAAAAGGAACCTAACGATTTACCAAACATTATGGCTCTTGGAGACACAGCATCATCTGATGTCGAGGAGATAAGCAATGTTGCTTAGATTCAGTTTCATTCCTACCGAAGAGTGAATCTTTCGTGGATCTACATTCTATTGAACTCTCAATTCCAATTGTCAAAAATTATCTTCGAAACCTCGATACACGTAAAGGTACCGGCCCCGATGCTTTATCTCCCTGTTTCCTTAAACAATTTCGAAATGCATTAGCATTACCAATATTTGTATTTAATATGTCTCTCCACTCCGGATGTTTACCAACTTTATGGAAAAAATCTTACATTGTCCCTATTTTAAAATTTGGTAGCAAACATGATATAAAAAATTATAGGCCCATATCCAAACTTTGCTGCATTGCGAAGTTGTTTGAAAAAATAATTTACGACTCAATATTCGCTATTATACGTTCTCACTTAATAAATGAGCAACATGGTTTCATCAATAAAAGGTCGACGGAAACAAACTTATGTGAATTTTTGCATCAGGTTTCTAATTCCATGGATCAAGGACATCAGGTGGATGTCGTGAATACCGATTACTGTAAAGCTTTTGATAAAGTGTCTCATAATATACTTATTTACAAACTTGAAAGATTCGGTATACACGGTGACCTGCTCAGATGGTTGGATTCATATCTTCGCAACCATACTCAGGCTGTCTCTATTAAAAGTTATCTGTCATCTTTTATACCGATAAGTTCAGGTGTTCCTCAAGGCTCTCACCTCAGTCCTTTACTGTTCAATATATTCATAAATGACATAAATAATGTATTTGTGTCTTCAGATTTTCTTTTATATGCTGATGACACAAAAATTTTCAAATCTATTAAATCTTTTGGTGATTGTTATGATGTACAGTCTGACTTCAATAGTTTAGAGACATGCTGCAAATTAATTTCTCTTCATCTTAACATAAGCAAATGCGCTATAATTTCTTTTTCTCGTAAGCGTACAACTTTGCTTTATAAATATACCGTCAATAATAACGACATATTAAGAAAGACCGAGGTGAGAGACTTAGGCGTGACGCTGGATAGCAAGCTTTCTTTTGGTTCTCATATCAGAAGTATTTCATCAAAAGCCTATCGCATGCTAGGATTTATCATGAGAACAGGATCTGAATTTAAAAATATTTCTATTATTAACCTGCTTTATAACGCTTACGTCCGTTCTATACTCGAGTATGCATCTACGGTATGGAATCCTCATTACAATATTCATATAAATGAAATTGAGAAGGTCCAAAAGAAATTTTTAAAATATTTGTCTTTTAAATCTAGCGATTCTACCCATGAATCTTTATTATCTCTTTCAAAACGCCGATCTATGAGAGACCAAGTTTTCTTATATAAAATTATTAATAATATTGTTGACTCTCCTTTTCTACTAAGCAAGATGTCTCTGAACTGCCCACGATCCAACGCTCGTCAACCATTATGTTTTATACTCCTACTTGTCATTCATCACGTAATGCAAACTGTTGTCTAATCAGAGTTTCTCGCGAATATAATAAGCATTTTGGGAACATTGATATATTTCATTTATCTTTGATTAAATTTAAAGAAAATATTAATATTTGTAACAATCTTAAATTAATTTAATTTAATTAATTTATATACTTTTAATATTGTCCAATAGTTTTTTCTCTTATTGTGTTAAAATATTTGAGTGCATTTTATGTCTCATCAATTGGTGGAAACTTCGTTGGATAATGTGATACTTAAACTGTGCTATGTAATTAGATTATATTTTATATCTGTTTGTTTTCCAAATAATAAATAAATAAAATAAATATTAAATGATAGACCAAGAATCAGGTAGTACTCTGATCAAACAAATTCGGCCAATCGGCCTTACTTAACGATAATTATCGATAATTCACTTTCACTAATGACAAGATAATAAATAGAATAAAATTTGTTAGTTACGTTGGTTCCTCTCTCAATCTCATAAATTTTAATTCGATTCCGCTGTGAAATTACGAGTATGGCCCTCTTTATTGTCCTCTGAGTGACCACAATCATGCTAATAGGATCTATAGTGAATAACTATATCTCTAATCTATAGATGGAAATGCAAAAAAAAACATTCTATACCAAAAATAAAAATATTACAGTAATGTTCGTTATTTTACCCTCACTTTCAAATTATGGTTTTAAGTAATTAAAAAATACTGTCACCAGTAACATTTCTTAAGAAACAAGGATCGAACAAAGGTGACAGACATTATACAGATTGAAACGCATTCGCTTTATGGAATAAAAATATGAAAAATTTTAAATTGTCTGGAGGGAATAACTTTCATACAAGTAAAGAAATTACTTTTTATTAAAGTACATATAAGATGGTAATCTAAAATATTATATATTTTTTTAATATCCACTTTACAAATAATATGAATATACCTAACTATTCTGTATATGCGATTTAACTCCATTGCGGTGTTTATATTTGATATAATAGAATAAAGGTATTCTACACGTTATCTTTATATATATATATATATATATATATATATATATATATATATATATATATATATATATATATATATATATATATATATATATATGTATATATGTATATATGTATATATGTATATGTATACATGTATATATATATATAAATATATATATATATATATATATATATATATATATATATATATATATATATATATATATATATATATATATTTTTCTTTTTTTTTTTTTTTTTTTTTTTTTTTTTTTTTTTTTTTTTTTTTTTAGCTTCACGCTTTATCCCGCACATGGCAGGGTAGGCAGAGGGAACTGCAGGAACCATATGAACCTAGTGTTAAGACACTCCGTTACTTAGTCCCTGCTTACTCCGTCCCCACTTTCCGCCGTTTTCGAGGCATTGCGTGTTGAGTGGCGGAACTTAACGCCGCGCTTTGCCTTAGTTGCCAGAGCGAAGAAAATGGAAATAGAAAAATCCATCTTCCCCGACTGGGGATCGAACCCAGAAACCGTCGCGTTAGTCGCGTTACAGGCAGACATTGCGCCTCTGCGCCACGACGGTATATATATATATATATATATATATATATATATATATATATATATATATATATATATATATATATATATATATATATATATATGAAGTCAAGAAGTATGTTCGCTCTATATCCACTATCTCCATATCGGAAGTGACAATCTCAGCCTTGAGATGATTCTTCCCGTGTTGGAGAACATTGCACCAGTGCTTACCCACATTCTAAATTTCTCACTGTCACATAATGTCTTTCCTTCTCGGTGGAAGAATGCTTATGTTGTTCCGTTACCTAAAACCTCTAATCCCACCTTAGTCTCTGACTATCGCCCTATCTCCATCCTGCCTATCCTATCCAAAGTACTTGAATCCATTGTTTATAACCAACTGTATTCCTTTCTCTCCTCAAACAATCTCCTATGTCCCTTCCAATCTGGTTTCCGTCCCTTCCACAGCACGGTTAGTGCACTGCTGAATATTACGGAGGACATTCGGTGTGCCATAGATAACACCAAGCTCACCGCAATGGTACTACTGGATTTCAGCAATGCATTTAGCTTTGTTGATTTCGACATTCTTCTTGCTTCTCTTCGTGCAGTAAATTTTTCTTCCTCAGCCATAAACTGGTTTCATTCTTATCTCTTCGGACGCCAACAATGCGTGAAAGTGAATGACCATACGTCATCTTGGCTAGATCTCACTGCTGGCGTTCCACAAGGCGGCATTCTCTCTCCTCTTCTGTTTTCTATTTTTATAAACAATATTTCCAAAGTCATCTCTTCTCCTTACCATCTGTATGCGGATGATTTGCAGTTGTATCGACATGGCTATACACATGAACTGTCGGATGTTATCAATATTTTAAATAACGATCTAGCTGCTATACAACGTTGGGCTGAATCTTTCGGTCTAATAGTAAACCCGAAAAAATCGCAAGCAATTATAATCATCAGTAGCCGACTTGCAAGTAAAAATAATTGGAATGCAACACCCGCGATTATATATTCTGGAACTCAAATTCCATATTACGATAAAGTTAAGAATTTGGGTCTAATTTTTGGCTGCAATTTGTTTTCTTAAGCGTCTCCAACTCTTTCCCCCCATAAAACAAAAGTAATGCTAGCGCAATGTCTCCTTCTCCCAATTCTCGACTATGCCGATGTCTGCTATTTGGATGTGACTGAGGAGCAATTTAACAGATTAGAGCGTCTTCAAAATCTCGCTATACGCTTCATTTACGGTCTTCGTAAGTATGACCACGTATCTCATTTTCGTGCTCAGCTTAATTGGCTCCCTATTCGTTTTCGCCGTGATATGCATATCCTTTCTCTTCTGTTTAAGATAATCAACTACCAAAATTTCCCTCCTTACCTACGTTCCCGTTTTAAAATCCTTCCCGCTCCTACACGCTCGAGGAGGTCTGGTGTTTTACCAATGCTAGACATTCCTAAGAGCAATACCAAATTTCTCCTAAAGTCCTTTTCCGTACAGGCTCCAATACTTTGGAATAAACTGCCCAAGGCCATTCAAGAGAGTCAATCAATTCTTTCATTTAAGTCATTATTGAAAAAACACTTTCTTAATGAACTTAAAAGTATCTGAAATCTTAATTTAACTATGTTACGTTTATATTATATTTTTTTTGTGTATATATGTATGTGTGTATGTATATATATGTATGTATTTATATAAGTATATGTCCATTTACTTATGTGTGTGTATGTATGTATATTTTCTATGCCTTATGTATTGATTTTTTTTATTATTATTTTTTGAACCTTATATTGCATTTTTCTGTCTTCTCGTACATTCTGCTTTCATCCACTTTCACAGGTTGGCTGGAAGAAATCTCTTATAGAGATAAGTCCACCTTTGCTAATGATATTTCTGTATTTATGTATTTCTCATTTTTTTTAATGCAATAAAGAATGTTATATATATATATATATATATATATATATATATATATATATATATATATATATATATATATATATATATATATATATATATATATATATATATATATATATATATATATATATATATATATATATATATATATATATATATATATATATATATATATATATATATATATATATATATATATATATATATATATATATATATATATATATATATATATATATATATATATATATATATATATATATATATATATATAAAAGTATTAAAAAAATCTTATTATAATTAAAAATCTTATTGTGTCAGGTAGATCATCTTTTATAATCTTATATTTTATAATGTTAAAATCTTATCGCACACATATATTTAAAACATATAAATAATACATACAAAAATAAAAAAAAATATTTTACTATACAACTGCCAACATATCTTAGAGCAAGCTATAAGTATCTTAAGCTACTTTGAACTTTCAATCTTCAATATTAAATATATTTATCTTCGAGACAACACAGTAAAAGTTCTCAAATATTATGTAAGAGGCAGTAAATTTTTCGTTTACGAGAAAACTAAAAAAAAGCAACTACATTCTTCAAACGAATATATTATTTCATATATTATACTCGATACCTAAAAAATATAATCGGTTAATTAGTAAAAGGTCTAAAAGATTAAATGTTTAATTATTTACTCCACCCACTATGAAAGGGTACCTTTATAAGAAGATCATTCAAGGATCTGTTTCAAATGCTAAAGTAGCAATATCTTCTTGTAATATTCTAGTATTCAGGCTTAAATCTTATGATATATAAATAGCTAAATTTGATTTGCAAATATCAGTCCAAAAGCTAGTTCTATTAAAGAAATGAAATATACATATTTATTTTTGTTACAGCACATTATACTTAACACACTGAGTCAATTTCAGCAAACAAAAAACCTGAATTAATCCCGAGCTTACAATTTGGGTCAGTTTTCATATGAGACCACGATACTTCCTGGGGTTAATTTTTTTACTACAACATATACGTAAAAATAAGCCTCTTTCAAGAAAATTTAATTTTTAAATTTTTATATAGCTTTGGTATTTTATACAATAGTAAACTATATACATAACAAAACACATAAATCATTATATTTTCATTAACCTAAATACATGTCAATTGTTACTTGTATAAAACAACTGATTTTTTTTTCAAAAATAAAATATGTTTTGAAAGAACTTAAAAAATATTGGCTTCTATTACAAAAGGTCCTATTGAGTTAGATATATACGTTATAAACAGCAAACATTTTTTAGTGAACGAACTATAAAAATCGTTGCAAAAACCTAAAAGCACATTGTTTGTTTGTAGACCACGAGTCCACGAGTTAATATATACCATATTCAGCTTAGGGCCTAAATATTGTATATGAAGATATACTGTACTTTGTTAATTACTACGCGCACATCCCCGTTTTAAAATGTAAAATCACAAAGTTTATGTTACTGGAGTAATTTATTTATTTATTTTGAAAATGAGAATTTTACAATAACATAAAACGTCCCAAAATATTTTCTGTAGGAATCATTGAAAAATTATAGTTATAAAAATACTTATAAAAAATAGAAATCGAAATTCTTAAGCATATTTGAGTATTTTTTCTATCTCTAATTATACCTTTTTTTTATGAGCCTAGGTATGAGTTCCGCCACTCAACACGCAATGCCTCGAAAAAGGCGGAAAGCGGGGACGGAGAAAGCAGGGATTAATTGTAGTTGATATTTCAAAAAATCATACAAATACTTAAAAAAATATCATACTCTTGGTAGGAATTTGTAAAAATCTCCCTAAAGAGATGCTAACAATGTAATAAGTTGTATAAAGCATATCAGAATTTTGACGCAGTTATGAAAGTGCTGAAACTGTATCTTAGTAGTATTATAATATTTTAATTAGTATTCATATTGGCGCCTTTAATAGTGTTAAAATGATATATACTAAACATGCGTGCGTTTAGTATATATAATTTTAACACTATTAAATGCGTCACGTGTGTGACAGAACTAAATATCGTGGTTTGTATTGTTATCAAAACGAAGAATTCGTAAGTAAAAATAAAAACCGGACAAATGCTCATGATACTGACTAATACATTATGTAATTCGCTTATCAGCCATAGGCTTAGTTCTAAGTAATATTAAATATAAAAAAATGTAAATATTAATTCTATATATTATGTATTAATATTAATATAATCAATATTTATGATAAGATCATATAGTATAAGTTAAAAAAGGATACGTACCAAGTGTCTGTAGAGTCACATTTAAATAAAAAAAAGACTAATACATTATTTGTGTTCACGATGTTTTTTTAAACGAAACCTTAATTATATAATTACTGCGAAATTGCTGATAATTATCTAAAACCTGTAAAAACTTTGCCCAAGTACCACACTTGAAGTGAGAAAAATCGCTTGACCTGAGCTTATCTTAAGAGCCTGGTCTCGAGTGTTTCCTCTTTGCGAAAGTAAAATTTATATATCAATTTTCCATGAAAAATTTTTACGAAAATAAATTATTTGTATAGATTTACTAGGAAAAAATAGAAATATTATTTAAAAAATTAATGATTGAAATAAATGTTTTTCAGTGATCTGGGAGACCCTCGTTTAAGTTAATCATAAATAAAGTTAATCCCTCAAATGTGAATCACAGTATATACCAAAGTAAAGTATCATATAAACTTGACAAATATGCCAGTATTAAAGTATCTTAATATTCATAATGTGATAAAAGCAACATTCGCAACGTTTATATTTATAAAAAATATATGTTTAAGCTCCACAGCTTTCAGATTTTCGATGGAAAATAATGAATAGTCTTATTTAATGAAATTTTACAGCAAAATATTTGGCAGTGGTTTTACGTAAGCCTATTAATTACAAAAGCTTTTTAAACGAGTAAGTCTTTATTATTGGTTTAATGAGGACTGGGCGCCGGTAATCGACTTTATAAAATATGTGTAATACTACATTATTAAATGAAGATTGATTTAAATATATAACAAGACAGAAGGTATTCGTTTTATTATGAGTATTATCGGCAATAAGATTATTAACATATTGGAGGCAGTGAAAAAGTAATGTTAATACACTTCTTCTCTGTTATTTAGTTACAGTGTTTTAATTATCAGTAATATGTTTTGTAAACATGTAAAAAACCACTACTGGCTAATTTATAGTATATATTATAGCTGTTAGTAATTTCAGTGCTCATTCCATAAATATGCTAAGGATTCTTGATAATTGATTGATGCTGACGTTAATAGCAAAATTGTCATCTAGTTTGTTAAGATTATGTCCAGTCTCTTACCAACTTACCATATATTAATTGAACATTTTGAGTTTTATATGAAAGATTTTTAACAGTAGATTTCATTATCAGCCAAAATCTATACAAAAACTATTTTATTTCAGCACGAATGTAACGCAACGCAACATTAAGTTGCGTTACGAATACCATTTTTCTAGTTTTATCTATACATCTAAATAATATTGACGTGTCTGTTTGTGGTTTTAAAATAACCATGTTTTTTTTATTCAAGTGCATATCTTTAGTTACACGTTACCAAAATGCAAAAACACAATTATAATATTATCAATGTTAATATAATAACAATATAATCAATAATAATAATATATTATCTGTCGGTCTATTTTTTTTTCTCCAAAGAAGTACAAAAAATTTTATGGTATTTTATTCGAAGATAGAAGAGGAAGAGGCTCTTGTTACTTAATTATCGCGGGATATACTCGGAAAAAACTACGCATACTGCGTACTGGTACGTTTCGCCGGCCGTTAGTATGTATTATATATCTTTTTTAAGTAAATAATTTCAAAAATATTATTTACAATTCGTCATAAGTATTTCATCGAAGTAGCATTTCACTTCGAAACTCACTCTGCTAGTAACATCTGTACTCTATTTCTATATATTTTTGTGGTATAAAATTGACCAACAACTCGTAAAGTGTCAAACTTAGATATAACATAAACATTATATTATAGTTTTGTAATCTTGCTTTTTGCTCGTGGTTCACCCTGCTGACTGACGGACGAGGCTCTGCCGACCCGCCAATCTGCACTGGACCACCATGGCGGGCTATGGTCCAAACCCCCTCAAAAACAAAAATTCGGAAGCCGAAGACCGAGACGGGTGGCATGAGAGAGGGGAGGCCTTTGCCCTGCAGTGGGACGTAAAATAGGCTACATAAAAAAAAAAAAAATCTTGCTTTTTCCTCATTTTTGTCGGCACCGATCCTAGAAGCTTTCTCCGAGATATTTCAGCTACAGATTGTAAAATTTAGTTTGGGTTCTGGTTCCCCATGGATCCCCACTTTCGAGAAATGATTTATTTTAATTTTCCTGCTCTTTATGTCATAATCTTCTCTTTGCCTAACTGCTATAAAACTAAAAAAAGAAACAAACAAAACAAAAAAAATAACAACAATATAATATCTATATATTGTTATCCATAGTAACTATCATATTATATATTTTGCAGTTAAACAAAGTAAACATTACCAAAAAGTTATAACCAAAAATAATGTCATAAATTATGCTACTAAAAAAATTGATTGAATAAACCAAGAATATAATTTGAGTGAGTGTAATTTGCTTGGTAGTATCACTAATTTTACCAGAAGAAGAGAAATGCTTATTAAACTTCTTTAAATCGACATTCTGAAGATTAATGCTTTGACGTGCTTTAAAAACCACACTTTATAAGTTTAATCTTCTTCAACTACAGATTTGTGAATATGGCGTCGTTGATGATCTCTACACACTCTATTGCAATGATTCCGATATTTATAGTATTTAAGCCTGTTTTTGTTATTTGGATTCAGCTTGTAGCGTAGTTTTATATTTTGTGTTAACCAAGGAGCAGTAAGATGTCGCATCCGTACAGGACGCAATGTAACAGTAAGAAATTAAAAGAAGCAAGTTATTTATCCATAGTTGTACAATTTGCAATATATTGCCAGTTAGTTGCAACTGCATCTTCCCGCAAATGATTCAGTCTGTTCCACCAAAATTTCGTCGCAAAAGAATTCTTGACTTCGCTTGAGGAGGTTTGATCTTATGAAACAAGTAAATAAGATCATAAGAAAAAGCTAGTGCAGGGTATTGACCATGTTTTTTTAACATGATCAATGAACGAAACGAGAACTACGTCTAGAGGAGAAGGACATATTACTATAGAGAGAGATACTAGTATTTATTTGAAATATAATTAATAATACAGATACTTGGTCCATATCCTTTTAAACTTATACTACATGTTCTCGTCATAATTATTAATATTCCCCTGTATCCCTCAGTTTCCTCCGAACCTGTTTCCTCTGTACTGAATTTTAGAAGCAATGTGTGTGACAGAACTACACATCGTGCTTTGTATTGATATCAAAACGAATAAGAAAATAATTCGTAAGTAAAAATAAAAAAAAGCACACATAATCGTCGCATTTATTCTACTATAAAAGACAAATTCACATCCTAGTGTTTAATATATTATTTATTAGTTTTGATGTTTTTTAATACCCCAATGATATAATTAATGTGAAATTGCTTATAAATATCTAAAACCTGTAAAAACTTTAGCCAAGTGCAGAGCCTGGTCACGGGTGTTTTGTCCTTGCGTTAGTAAAAATTATATTTTATTTATCAATTTATGAAAAATGTTTGACAAAAATAAAATTGTAAATTATTTAAATGGATTTATTAGAAAGATGTAAATATATTTTTTAAAAAAGACATGTTTTAAATAAATATTATTCCCTCACTCTCATCCTTCACCCTTCTAACTCACTAAGTTAATCATAAACAAACAAATCTCTCAAACGTGAATCAAACTAACTACCAAAGTAAAGTATCATATGTACTTGACAAATATGCCAGTAACATTTTAAAAGTATCTTAATATTCAAAATATGATAAAAGCAACATTCGCAACGAGTTTGTATCAAAAAATATGTATTTTTAAGCTCCACCAGCTTTCAAATTTTTGAGGGGAAATAATGAATAGTCTTACATAATAAAATTTTACCACAGAATTTTTGGCAGTGGTTTTACGTAAGCCTTTTAATTATAAAAGCTTTTTAAACGAGTAACTCTTCAATATTTGTTTAATGAGAACCTGATGGCGATAATCGGCTTTATAGGTAAAATATGTGTAACACTACACTTATTATTTCAGTTTCAATTATTAAACATTGATAAACATAGATCAATACAGAATATTTTCATTTTAATATAAGTATTTTATATTTATTTACAATATTTTATTAACCATATCGGCATTAAGGATATTAAGATTACTAATATATTGGAAGCAGTGAAAAAGTAGTGTTATGACACTCTTCTTTTTCTGTGTTATTTTTGTTTTGTATCTTTTTATTTATTTTTGAATTTCAAGTTCAATATGAGTGCTCAATATACTGTTTTAAACATCAAAAATATAAATTATAAACATGTAAAAAAATTGGTACTGACATTCTTTTAATACACTGAGGGTTCCCGATAGTATACTATTAAAGAATAATAAACAGTAATTTATTTTGTTAAAATTTTGTCTAGTTTCTTAACTTACCATATATTGATTGACCTAAACATTTATTTAAGTTGTATATGAAGAATGAAATGAATTTTTCAACTGTGAATTTGATTTCAGCCAAAATCTTTACAAAAACTATTTTGTTTCAGCACGTAGCAGAATGGTGCATTTGAACAAGTAAAACCTCGTTGCTAACCATAATAACTTGCATAACCATTTTTCTAGTTCTATCTATGAATAAAATTGAAGTGTTGTGGTATTAAAATAACCATGGCTTTTTTTCAAGTTCCTATCTTTTTTTACACGGTACCAAAACGCAATAACACAAACAATAATATTATCAATATTATTATAATAACAAAATAATCTAAACCGTGGTGGCACAGAGGACGTAGCGTCTGCTTGTAAACGCGACGGTTTGAAGTTTCTCAAATTTTACAGTACTTTTACTAGAAGATAGATGATGAGAAGGCGGCTTTTATCCCGCAATTCTCGAGGAATAAGGATTTACTACATAAACTGCGTTCTAGTGCGTTTTGCCGGCCGCTAGTATGTAAGTATTATATCTTTTCTAAATAAATAATTTCAGAAATATTATTCGTAATTCAGCATAAGAAGCTTCAATGATTAAATTGTCTCTGTTTCTCAGCTTCATTTAATAATAATATTATTTGTAATCTAAATGAAAACTTATTTATTTATGCTAAAATCACTCGTATACAATCATCAAGTAGAAGATACTTATTTGACATTAATTATTAAAAGAAATGTAGAACGTAGCTTAGCGTAAACGAGGTTAGGTTGCTCGTATTTTGTACTAGAAGTAATTAGTTCTTCGGTTCGGCCTTAACTTCATTATACATTTAGCGAAGCGAATTTAATATAACCTCTAATTAGCGCTCATAAAGTTCTAAGCACAAATCTTCTACTAACACCTGTTCTCCATTTCTATATATTTTCGGTATAAAATTATTAATAAACCAACAACTCGTAAAATGCCATATAGCTTACGTTACGATACTATACATTTTATGGCATTAGATTATGGGTGCACTGGCAGTAAAACGAATGTGAAAGTAGGTTATATTGAAAGAAAAAATACAAAAACATTATTTGTTAAGTAACAAATACGGAACAGTAAGCAATTTAGTTTTGGGAAATTTAAATATAACACAAATATTATATTATAGTATTATTTTCACACCTTTTTCTCATTTTTATCGGTACAGATTCATCATAGCAGCTTTTTCTGAGATATTATAGATTTCTTGACAATTAGCTAAACCAAAATAAAATAAGTTCTTAGACTTTCACGATTTTTATACATTTTAAATAAAACAATTTAACCGGATTAATCGCGTATATTGACATTTTTTGTGAAACTCGGCATTTCGAAAAGCAAAATATTTAGATAGATAATAATATTTTATATAACTAATCAAATAATCTAAAATATTATGTCACCCCACGTTATACCATCCCACAAGATTTTAACCAGACAGTAACATTCAGTACGTATACGTATTTGTGTAAAAAATACATAATGTAATATGGAAACAAATGATATTTGTGCCGTTCGTAGATCATATAAGAAATTTAGTTTAGATTTCCAGTACTAAAAATAAATAGTAATAAGAATTACAGTAAAGTTAAAGCAATTCCACTACTTTAGAAAAGCAACTGTCAAAAAAAGACATTACAGTATTTCAATCCCATATAGTCTACGTGATTATAATAATATTGGTAAATATAAAACAAACGCGGTATGTTCATCGAACCAAGAAATGTATCCGCAGATATTAATCATAATATATTTGTGTTGTGTTCAAGTAAGAATATCAAGCACAGCTGAAAAAAAGAAATACATCATACATATCTAAAGTAATATTATTATTAAGTATTTTACATCTTACTAATATTATAAATGCGAAAGTAACTCTGTCTGTCTGTCTGTCTGCTACCTTTTTACGCCTTAACCACCCAACTGATTTTACTGAAATTTAGTATGTAGATAGTTTGCATTCATGACAAGGATATAGGCATATCATTTTTTGGAAATTCAACCCCGAAAATTGTTAAAAGGGGTGGCATAGTTTGTATGAGAAAAATATTTTTATGCCCGTTTTTGCATGAAACTTTGAATTCATGCTTTTTAGTACAAGTGATGAAACACGTATTTCAGAGTTTTTCGAATTTCACCCTCATCGGGGGTCAAAGGGGGTGGTTAAGTTTGTATTGGAAATTTAATTATATTGAAATATTTTGTGTGACACTGCAATACGAGGGTCAAACTGAAAGTTCTTAGAAAATCAAAAACTAAGCATTCTAGCAAGTTATTAGTTTTATTGTAACTTTTCAAAATAGCGTCCATTTACATCAATACATCGCTGCATTCGATGGAACCATTGAGAAAAGCACCTTGCCCACTCGGCCTTAGGGGTCTCTTCAACGGCGTTTTGAAACGCAGCCACTGCTTCTTCGGCGTCCATAAAATATTTTCGTCGAAGTTTTTCTTTTATTTTCGGGAATAAATAAAAATCGCAGGGTGCGAGGTCGGGGCTATACGACGGGTGACCCAGTAATTCCACGTCTAAGGTCGCCAAATAGTCGATCGTTTGCCTGGCGGTGTGCGACGAGGCATTGTCGTGATGAAGGAGGATCCTGCTGCGAGGTCGTTTCTCTCGAACTTTTTCCAAGACAAGTGGCAAACAGTTGTTAGTGTACCGCTCTGCATTAACCGTTTTCTGATCCTCTAAGACAACTGTCGCGTAATGACCTGTCTTTCCGAAGAACGAGGCCACTATCATTTTTCCAACACTTCGACCTCTTTTCACTTTAGTTGGCAACTCTTCGGAAGGAAACACCCACTGAGCAGACTGTCTTTTGGTTTCCGGATCATAACAGTAAATTCAGCTTTCGTCACCCGTTAGTATGTTTGAATTCATTAAACCAGTTGTAAACTGTGGCACGAGATGGGGCTTCATCGTGAAAAGCCAATCGAAGTCTATCATAACTTTCTTGTTGACTTATATGACATCGAAAGTCATAAAAAATCATTGCACGAAAATTTTCTCGGCTTAAATTCATTCTGACGTGCACAGACATTCTTCAATATACCGCCAAATCGTAAAACAAATGACAAATGAATGAAATGTATACTCAATATTATTGGTAAAGAGTTCTATTTTAAAAATTTAAACTTATTTTTTTAATATAATGCTTTTAGAACTGGCAACTTAAAAAAGTTGCCAGTTCTAAAAACTTTCAGTTTGACCCTCGTAATGCTCCGCAATACAAATTATTATATACAATTCTAAGCGTTTTTTGAGAATCAACCCCTATGAGAGTTAACGGGGGTGGCACAATTTGCGTAGGAAAAATATTTATAAAAAAAGTGTATAAACGAAAACGGCGTAGGTGGTTTGTTTTTACTTGATGCTCCTGGAGGTGAAATAGTGAGCGTGGAAGAATGTTGCAGCAATGTAAGTTGTTGGTTTGAGATGAATGTACTATGTCTCACAAGAAAACAGTCGAAGCATTAAACCGGACAATGCAAGACATCAAAAGCAACAGAAGTATTATGGGAGTGATGGTTGTTCTTTTGGCTGGTGATTTCAGACAGATTCTACCCATGATAACTCGAGGTACACCGGCAGATGAAATAAACGCATGTTTGAAGGCCTCTACGCTATGGGCCCATGTGCAAAAATTTAGTCTGTACAAATATCAGAGTACAACTTCACAACGATTCACTATCAGGGCTGTATGCGGCCACTCTCCTGAAAATGTGAAGATCGTATGGCCACAGGCATTAACGATTATGATCACACTTACTTATGAATTCTGTAATATTATTGGTAGCACTGACGATCTAAAAAATAACGTATATCCTGATCT
Organism: Dione vanillae; assembly: GCA_037178615.1. Classification (NCBI taxonomy): domain Eukaryota; kingdom Metazoa; phylum Arthropoda; class Insecta; order Lepidoptera; family Nymphalidae; genus Dione; species Dione vanillae. The sequence goes on from JAZFAU010000366.1 coordinate 248,909, forward strand.
GCGGACTAATATGGAAGACCTAGAATGGTTGTGTGAAAGGGCAATTTTAGCACCAACGAACTAAATTGCTGGACAGCTTAATTAAAATATTATGTCAGAAGTGGAAGGTGACGTCGTGGAATATCTCTCTGTAGATAATGTAATGGATACAGAACACGTAACATCATACCCTGTCGAGTTTCTTAACTCTATAGAATTATCAGGCGTGCCTTCCCATAACCTGAGGTTGAAAGTTGGTGTCCCCGTTCTATTAATGCGTAATCTTGATGCACCTCGGCTATGCAACAGCACTCGATTGCACTTGGGGAAAACCATCGTTAAAAGAAGAATTATGACTGGAACGGCAAAAGGAGAAAATGTTCTGATTCCACGTATTCCCATTATTCCAACAGACTTGCCGTTCCAGTTTAAAAGAGTGCAGTTTCCTTTAAAACCCGCCTTTGCAATGACTATAAATAAAAGTCAAGAGCAGACACTAAAGGTAGCAAGTGTGCACTTAGAGAAAAACTGCTTTTCCCGTAGGCAATTGTATGTGGCGTGTTCCCGTGTATCTAGCCCCCAAAATCTGTACATATTGTCAAAAGACGGTAAAACAAAAAACATAGTCTATAGAAGGGTGCTGTAATAAAATAAAGCGTCTATGAACATAATATGACGACGGACGTGTATATTCCTACAATATACACGTCCTTAGTAAAAAATGACGTGGACGACGTCGCGGGTAACAGCTAGTTGTATAATCTTTTAAAAATCAAAAATAAAAATTGACTTTGTATTTTTTTTTGTTTTAAGGAATAATCATTAAAGTAGTCTCTAAAAAAATATTGTAAAGTGGATAAAACCACCTATCTATGAAGAGGTCGTCGTGGCGCAGAGGCGCAACGTCTGCCTGTAACGCGACGGTTTCTGGGTTCGATCCCCAGTCGGAGAAGATGGATTTTTCTATTTCCATTTTCTTCACTCTGGTAAACTAGGCAAAGCTCGGCGTTGAGTTCCGCCACTCAACACGCAATGCCTCGAAAACGGCGGAAAGCGGGGACGGAGAAAGCAGGGACTAAGTAACGGAGTGTCTTAACACTAGGTTCCCACGGTCCCTGCAGTTCCCTCTGCCTACCCTGCCTTGTGCGGGATAAAGCGTGAAGCTAAAAAAAAAAAAAATCTATGAAGATACGGAGACGTTGCTGATCTACTCACCCACATATACGCACACACATTCACATACATTTTTCATTTTTTTTTCTGAATTATTGGTTGGTTGTTCCACAGTTTTACTATTTTTACAATAAAAGAATCTCCATATTATTATTTGTGGGAACGAGAGATTTCTATAAGGTTTTATGAAAGAAATTTTAGTAGAAGTTTCAGCGTAAGTAGAATTTTCTACGAGAGAAGTACAACAGAGAACGTGACTGTATATGATATTGTAAAAGAAAATAAGAGAATGTATAATCCACTAGTCTTTAACCGTTAGCCGTTTAAATTGAGTATTACAAAATGTGACCGTATTTTTGACTTATAAAGATGAACCTAATTATGAGATCATGCATCCGTTCAAGCTTATTTACAAATTATTGAGAAAAAACTAAGTATAAAATATAACAATGACAAGAGACTGAGCAAGGGATATTTTAGTTTTTAACAGTGGAATACTTTTCTATTTTCTTAGACTTAGCCTAACAGAGAAATAAAAGATATAGCAGAAAAGATCTTACGGCTGATCAATTATTTTTTTAATTTTAAAAATTTAATACTGCCAGGAGAAAGTGCTTTACAAACTGATTTCCAAATTACTATAAAATGGCTTAAAGGATATCGGAATCTAATGTTTTGAACACGTTAGAAAAATGTAACAAAGCAAGAACAGTAACTTGCTAAATGTCAGCACTATAATATCTAATACAATTGGTGTAGTTACTGTACTATGTCACAGGCGGAGTCCGCGCTGAAAGAAAGAAGGTGGAGAGGGTATTGTTATAATGTTAGAAGCTATACTCGTGTACTATGCATTCTAAAATATTAAAAAGGAAACGAAATATGGAAATTACGGAGGTAAAGATATTTTTAAAATTTGAAATGAACTTACTTTTTTAGTACTTGTAGAAATAAAAACATCTAGTATCAGAAAAAAAAAATTGCTTAATTTCATACGTCCAACGCTACGCTTTTTTATGCTACCAAAGGAGAAATCAGTACTGTAAAAGGACTATTTTTTCAATCCCTACATTTTTATTTTATTAGAAGTAACTTATATTTTCAATTAATACGTACACGGTATTGTTTCTAAAATCGTAATACTGGTATGCGCCCATGAATAATTAATCTTTAATTTTCAAGACGAATACGCAGTTGCATTTATAACTGAATAAATATTATGAATCTAATCACTTCTTGTTTTCCTTGGCATAATATGTTTTTAGGGTCTATTAGAAAATATTTATTCATTAAGACATTATATTATCCGAATGCCATAAACATTACAAGGTGAGGTATCCACTTTTTGTCCTTTCCTACAAGAGAAATATACTACAATTCAAAGATATACAAAACATATAAATATATAAAATTTCAATATATAAGCAAAGTAAAATAAAATGACGAGGTTTTTCTGATATTTAAAATTCTAAATATTTGCCGTTTACTTTTTAAAATACAAGAAGGCTTGGATAATGTGTATGCTACTGAAAAATCCATTAATCTTACTAATAATGTGATATTTTTTGGATGACTCCAGCAAAGCATATTTCTCATGACATCATTATGCTGTTTGATACATACAAATCTCTTGTAACGTCATTTATCATACCTCCTTCAGTTCTGTAATACGGAAAGATAGCTTTAATGTGTTTAGCGCTTGTGTATGGCGTTTGATAGATCGTTGCTGTACAATATAATGTAAATAAACAGTTCCATCTAAAATAAAATATCTATTATTTTCTACTCGATTACTGTGAGCTTTTTATAAGAAAATTTTTATTATTATTAAAGTATTATGATAGAAAAATAAGTAAGGAAAATATAAAAAATATAAAATTTTGAGCATAGCGGAATTTGAACTCACGGAAAGGTAAGACATCGCGAGTTAGTGATGAGTCTTGGCCTTCTTGCAAGAGCATGGAGTATCCACTAGCAAGCAAAGCGTATCTCACCGCCACTCAATACCCATTCCATAAAGCGGAAAGCGGAACGTAGTATCTTAGCACTAGTTTCCTTAAGCCAACGTTTCCAGCACATGTAGCCTAGCTATATAAAGACAAAAATGAAAGCAGAGAAAAAAATAACACAAACGTCGCTGAAATACATTTTTTTTTAGTTTCACGCTTTATCCCGCACATGCCAGGCTAGGCAGAGGGAACTGCAGGAAACGTGGAGCCTACTGTTAAGACACTCCGTTGCTTAGTTCCTGCTATCCCCGTCCCCACTTTTAGCATTTTTCGAGGCATTGCGGGTTGAGTGGCGGAACTCAACGCCGCTCTTTGCTTTGTTGCCAGAGCAAAAATATGAAAATAGAAAAATCTATCTTCCCCGAGTGGGAATCGAACCCACAAACCATCTCGTTTACAGGCAGACGCTTACGCCTCTACGCCACGACGGTCCTGAAATACTTATTTACCTTATATTACATGCAATTTATACTTTATTTTAATGGTGACAAAAATTGTTACAACAAAACTAATTAAATAAGATAAGCCAGATTTAATATTTAACACCATTTTTCACTAAGTATCACGAGTATACATCACGGCTTCTTTATAAATTGCCTACCTGGTGGCGGACTGAGACAAATAGCGCTACACAGTTATTTTCGCTTTTAGACCTGATTCTGTTACTTTAACACTGTATGTTTTATTCAAAGTATTAACGCAGCTTAAATTCGTAAATAAATAATACAAGATTTTCCTATCCAAGTTTGTAAATTGTTTGATTTTTACTTCTTACTTAAGAGAAAGAAAGCTGTTTTACCAGATTACTGTAAACGTGTTTTTTTTTGGAAATTTTAACAACATCATTTAAAAATGTTAAAAAATACAATTAAATAAATAATTTTATCATTGGGAAATATTTTTGTGTTTCAGTTCCATTATATGCTACAAGTAAACCCTAAATTATACTTTTTGTTTCTATTTTTATGTAAAAATATTAATGTAGAGTAGAGATGTTCTTACCAAGTTTCAACAGCATAGTTCTTACTTCGGAAACGGAATCGGAAACGGATCATTAGTGAATGGACTTTGTCGTCTGTCTGTCAATGTAAGCGAAGAAGAAGGTTTATGCAGAAATTGAAATTAAGAAAAATATCAAACTTCTAAGTCAACGTAATAAAAAAATACGAATCGCTTAACCGGATACTGTCTGAAATCCATAGCGTAATTAAATGGAATATACATTACAAAATTTGTTAACAGCAGAGAATAAAGTGAAGAGCAAATGAAGAAAAATATTGGTAATTTTTACTTATATAGATTACTCACAAATGTGAATTTATCTACTTTTATAAATTTTACTACCCGTTAAGTTATCATATGATATGATAGTTATCATAAAATTAGAACACTTCGTGCGTGTCTAGCTTGCAGAGTTTTTGTATGTCACGGCCACAATATACTTATCTCTATATAAATATATTTACATAATATAATGTAGTAATATTATTATTTTACCATAAATATATGATATTGCCGAAAACACATGTTTAATATGTATTAAGCATTTAGATGAATTAAACGTTAAGTTAACTAAGTATTCACAGAATAAAGTACTCAATATGCTGTATGCGTATATTATTAAAGATCTAATTAGTATGTAGAAGACGTATCAAGTAAAATCCTTAAAAATCTTTCTAAACATCACTTAGCTACACGGAATATTGTTTTTGCTCTCAAACAACGTAGCTTCATGGCTGCTTTGAAAAAGGTCCTTTGTATTCGCAAAAACATTGTTAACTAGCTAAGTTTAGCATTATTGTTAGCTTGAATAAAAAATATGCTACCTTTTACACTTTTAAAAGCGGTGTTTAAAAATGAGATTAATAGTTTTTTCATAGATTTTAACATACATTTTTTAAAAAGTTATAATTTACAAAAATCTGTTGGTACTACTATATTTTTATAATTTGTGTATATACGTGTTTATATTCACGTGCCTTTCACATTTTGGGTTATACCCAAAAATATATTGGATGGATATTGTGTTAAATTTCTAACTGTAGAGAAATATAATTATTTGTTAGGGCCAGCCCAAAGTAGGACTTAGTCTAACCAAGGGTTAGTTAAGGTATAGTTAATAGTTAATGTATAGTTTTATGTTTAATATAACTCTAAAATTGCATAAAGAATTTTTGCTTATAACTGCTAGACACATATAAACATGCTTCAGTTCTATCAAAAAGGCGTCAAATTATCAACAATGACAATCTAAGATGAAAAAAACTGGACCTTCCTGGCTTAGAAGCATAGCCTCTACCTGTAAACGCATCGGTGTGGGGATTCGATTCCCACTGGGAGAAGATGGATTTTTTCGGATTTTGGGGTTGAGTTCCGCCACTCAATACACAATGCTTCAAAAAGGCGGAAAGCAGGGACAAAACGACGGAGTATCTTAACACTAGGTTTCTATGGTTTCTCCAGTTCCCGTTGCCTACCCTGCCATCGGCGGGAGAAAGTGTGAATCTATAAAAAAATGTGTAAAATTATTTTTATGTTTGAATACTGCTTCACAGTCTCTACCTTGTGGTGAAACTTTCGTGAAAAGTGGTTATATTATTCTAGAGATTAACTTGGATAAACGGCTCAACATTATTTATACAAATTAATATGACATATAGACAGAATGTAGACGTATAAAGAACACCTGTTACTATATAACGGATGAGAAAATGTGCGTATACTGGTGCCTGCATGGCTCTCAATACAAAACATATAGCGCTCACAAGGCAGAATGTTTACTTAACTCTGTTTTTGCCTGGTTGCTGGCAAGGTAGGCGTATCAATATCGGCCAAAATCAATAGCCTATAGCCATTATGACGTTGTGGATCAACGTTTAACTGCCTACCGTTTAAATCCTTAAGAGTTTTATGTCTAGAAAATTACTTATAGTAACAGTTATTTTAAAAGGCGAAAAAAATTATGACGAGAGTTTCGTGAATAGATATTAGAATTAATTTTGTGTGCTATGTCGTTGTGTCGTCTTTGTCGTACATCATCATCTTTACCAAAGAAAGAGAGGCTGTATTTCTATTGATTTATTTTTTATGTATCAAGGAATATATTAAAAATGACTTCTCAATATGACTATAAAGAGACATCGAATAAATCATTACACACACGCATATTTTTAATATTAAGAAGAGATAAAAATAACAAATTCAATTTGAAAAAATAATGAATTAACCCGAAAAATATATATATGTGTACATACGTGATAGTCTCTGAGCTTATGCAACGAGAGCGATCTCATTCGAAAAGCCAATATTGACTAGGATACTTAAGAGTTGCATTGAAAATACAATGTCAAAATGTATATCAAAATGTATAAAGAATATATTCTTATAAATATAACTAATGAACTCAATTTTTTTTAATGTTTTTTTTTTAATCTTCATGCTTTATTCCGCACATGGAAGGGTAGGCAGAGAAAACTGCAGGAACCATAGAAACCTAGTGTTAAGACACTTCGTTGCTTAGTCCCTGTTTTCACCGTCCACACTTTCCTCCTTTCTCGTGGCATCGTGTTGAGTGGTTACACAGGAGCGAATTTGAAATAAATGAAAATCAGTTTAGTATTTAAGAATCACTTTACTAAAATTTTATTTAAATTAAATATTCCCCATTTCTAATCAACATTTTTAGGTAGTTACTGCCGCATACAGCACAATAGACAGCCAAGTTATTGTTGAGACATTAGGTTTTACTTTTCTGTTTTCAAGTTCAAATGCTGGGAAAAACTGAAATAAAACGCGCTTATATTCTTGAAGGTCGATATATATATATATATATTAAGATATATATTATATATATATATATATATATATATATAATATATATATATTATTAGATATATATATATATATATATTATATATATATATATATAGAGCTATATATATATATTATATATCTAGATATATATTCATATATATATATATATATATATATACTTATTATACATATATATATATATATATATATATATATATATATATATATATATTATTTATTATATAAAATATATATATATTATATATATATATCTATATATATAGATAATATATATATATATATATATATATATAATTTATATATATAGCTATACATATATTTGTTCCTGGGACGAGATACATTGTTAATATTATCCAAAAGTAAGTGTTTTAAAGTGCCATTTTCGATATGTCATCATTATAAAAAAATGTCATCATCAAAATTTTAAAGATTTCGCATAATTCATATTTAAATGTCCATGACAAACTGCTAACTACAGTTCGCAAAACGTGTATAAAATACCCAAATGCCGTTTCGGTTAGCCTAACGAGTATTGGAATGCAAACATAATCTCTTAATAATCATTTTAGTTCTAGGCCAAAATAGAAAATCCCAATAGAAAAGCCACCAATAGTGAATATGAAACAAAAATTTAATAGATTTGGATTTTCTATGTAAATTTAGATTAATATTTTCAACAAATTTAGTAGAGGTTTCAAGTTCTCAAATTTACTAAATGAATAGTATATAAAATGCTTTTTGTGGTTATAACAAAATATGAATTATTACAAACGATGAGGTTTATTTAAAAAACATTTTAATATTTAAAACTCATCATTTTGTAAATAATTAATAAAATCCTTTTTAAAATTTTTTTTAAAATTTAAATCCTATTTGTTACTTGGATATAATGAATGTTATGTAACTTTTCGATGCAGTAGCAGCTCGCTTATACCGGTAATATTTGTATGAGCTTCCCCAAAACTAAAAAAAAAAACATATATATATATATATTATATAATATATATTATAATGATATATATATATATATATATATATATATATTATATATATATATATTATATATATAATATATATATATATCTATAATATATTCGATGCAAAGGCGGCATAAATAAAAAATATGTCCCAATCATTTGTCGGCGGGGAGAAGTAAAGGGCGAACTGCAGAGATTTGCGTAGTTATAATAACTTTATTTGATTATCCTCTTTCCAGTTACGAGGCAGTGAAGTATAGAGGGATGTGTTACACCCTTTTCTTTTATATGACACCTCCTAGAATATTGTATCATATCTCCCGAGATATTTATATGGATTTATGTGTCTTAGGAGTATTTCCTTACACCTTAATTATATGGGTCACTATTTAATTTTAAATACCTATCCGTCAGCACAGCGCAACAACTTTGTAGGCGCGACGGCTGTGGATTCAATTCCCGCTTGATGATACTAAATTATTTTATATTCCTCGTTCTTAATTTAACACTGATTATCTCTAAGTTGAACGAATAGTGGGAAACAAAGTGTCATAATTCTATGACTCCTATACATTAAAGTTTTTGTATAGGTATACTGCATAAAATATCAGTGTGTCCTTTTCTCTTATTAAAATATCATACAACAACATTTGAACATTGGATTCTGTCATGGTTCCTTGCTACAAGTAGAATAAAACGAGAAGCTAAGATAGCAATATTATTTAGTTACCACAGAACTTATGTATTTATTTAATGTATTTTACTCCAATTGCAAAATAAAAAAACTTTCAACATATTGCTCAATAGAAATCATAGTCATCAATTCGGGTTAAAAGGTTCATAGATAAAATATATAAATATTTTTCTACGTTATAAAATAAATTCATTTTTTAAAACTAAAAATAACTCTGATTCGGAGTGTTCTTTTTTTGTATGTACATTGTATATTTAGAAATTCAATGTACATACAAAAAATGAACACGTTGTTTTCGTTTTACAAATATATCATAATAAACTCGGATTACTTTCTACATAATAACTGAAATGATAAAATCTATAAGGTTTTTTTCTTCTTCTTCTTCAAATCACGCCATTGTACAGTGACTGTATTGTGCGGCGCGGGGAGACGACATATTATAGTTTTAAATGATTGCGGCTATGCGCTGCGATGTGGCATTTATAAGGAAATTGCATGCCTCCGACGCGTCTCTAATCTACAGCAATTACATCTCGACCTCATCCAAGGCAACTAACTATGTGACGTAAAGTACGTTACGTGCGTACATTGTAGAAAAATATACAACAAACATTTTTAGTCATGTACGTTATACGATATTTAAATAATATAGTTATAATAAAAGTGGCGTTGCATAATGCGACTGTGATTAGCTCTTAGTGGAAAGGTTTGTGGGTTCGAAACCGCTTGATCAGGATGAGGATGGAAATTTTGCTTTTCACTTAATTTTAATTAAAAAAAGTTATATATTATAAAGTTTACTGCCTATATTTTATGAATAATATTGTATTTTCATAGATATTACGAATTATGCAAAAATTCAAGCTGTCCAAATTCGACATTTAAAGTCGATTAAAATCACATTCAAAGTTTCCATTACACCAAAGATAATAGAAACGCACTACAAGAATACTTTTAATCGTGATATCGTTATGTAATCATTAATCAAATATATAGCTACAATATCTACGTAGATTGTGCATCACACTAGTATGGAATATCATTGCTTTATGCTCTTATCAGAATTTAAGTTTTAACTTCAAGTTGAACCATTTTAGTTATTATACCCAGTACCAACATTCTTACAGCGATACCAACTTACTCCTTTAGAACATTCAACAATAGAACAAATGAACTTCCTGAAACTTTGAGAGTAGTATTATTTTAATAATTTAGTATAACAATTGAAACGAAATATCTAAAACCGTTTTACTTTATTTCCTATTAATATCTTTTAAGTTATAGATAGTTATTTTTTTTATTTAAGATAAATTTAAACGTAAAAAGTGAAACGTATATAACATTTATGTATACTTTTGGCCAAGCATATAATTAGTTTGTTAAACTAATTGCAATCGTGGCGCAAAGGCCTAGCGTCTGCCTGTAAACGCGACGCTTAGTAAGTTCGATTCCCACTCGGGGAAGATGGACTTATCTATTCGAATTTTCTTTGTTCTGGCAAGCGAAGCTTCGAGTTCCGTCACTCAACAAGCAATACCTCGAAAAAGGCGGAATACAGGAAATCCAAGGGCGAAGTAACAAAGTGAATCATTGACGTAGCTAGGGTATTTGTTGCCTGGTACAGCTTAGAACTTCATGCTCTTTAAAATGGTCAAAATAATTTCAGATTTCAGAACATAGTAGAGTAAGAACTCAGTAGATATATAATTCTTTATTATTTCAAAAATATAATAAATATATAAATTATAACTCGATTACAATAATTTAAAAACGGACGCGCTTTTTGACTAGCTAAATCATTGATCACATTTTTAAAATCAATATTATCTACTAGTTCTAGTTCGATTGACATGATAGTGGGGTTATTTAACCTAGTATGAAACGTTGTTGATCTTAATAATAATAATAATAATAAGCCCGCAGGGCAGCTTGTGGCGAGCTGTTGGGGAGTGGCGACCCCACGGACCTGAGTCCTCCAGAGGGGAATTGTAATTTATCCCCCGCCTCTGGCTTGCCTTCACTGGCCGCCAGAGTGGAGCGCAAGAGCTATATGCTCGAAAGGGTGGAAGTGCTCAATCTGCGTAATAACGGGGAAACCCGCTCACGAGCTTCTCGCGATGGTGAAACCGGTGCACACCTCTCGACACCCTTAGCTGACCACGCCGATGTTGCGCCCGAGGCACTACGCCGCTTTGTGGGGGCCCATCTAGTGGGGGGCGAGTCACCGTCCGTCAACCTTTCAATTTGAGACTGTTGAAATGGCGGACGTCCGTTAGTCTCATGCAATAGCCCAGTACCCAGTCCATCCAAACTCCATTCCATAGTAACAATTTAGTTTTTCATATCCTCCATAGCTCCTACGCATTATCCGGCGACCATCTCTGGGCAATTACCTATGGTTACTCAGAGATGGATCCCGGGTGATGCGTCACAGTAAAATCTTTTGTATTCTCTAAGGGGCCTCTACGTGTTGGATCTGTGTCCCCACGCAAGCCTTCCAAAGGACCGGGTTCGTTTGAACCCGAGAATTACTAAGAGAAACATAATAATAATAATAATAAGCCCGCAGGGCAGCTTGTGGCGAGCTGTTGGGGAGTGGCGACCCCACGGACCTGAGTCCTCCAGAGGGGAATTGTAATTTATCCCCCGCCTCTGGCTTGCCTTCATTGGCCGGTAGAGTGGAGCGCAAGAGCTTTATGCTCGAAAGGGTGGAAGTGCTCAATCTGCGTAATAACGGGGAAACCAGCTCACGAGCTTCTCGTGATGGTGAAACCGGTGCACACCTCTCGACACCCTTAGCCGACCACACCGATGTTGCGCCCGAGGTACTACGCCGCTTTGTGGGGGCCCATCTAGTGGGAGGCGAGTCACCGTCCGTCGACCTTTCAATGTGAGACTGTTGAAATGGCGGACGTCCGTTAGTCTCATTCAATAGCCCAGTACCCAGTCTATCCAAACTCCATTCCATAGTAACAATATAGTTTTTCATATCCTCCATAGCTCCTACGCATTATGCGGCGACCATCTCTGGGCAATTACCTATGGTTACTCAGAGATGGATCCCGGGTGATGCGTCTCAGTAAAATCTTTTATATTCTCTAAGGGGCCTCTACGTGTTGGACCTGTGTCCCCACGCAAGCCTTCCAAAGGACCGGGTACGTTTGAACCCGAGAATTATGAAGAGAAACATAATAATAATAATAATAATAAGCCCGCAGGGCAGCTTGTGGCGAGCTGTTGGGGAGTGGCGACCCCACGGACCTGAGACCTCCGGAGGGGAATTGTAATCTATCCCCTGCCTCTGGCTTGCCTTCACTGGCCGGCAGAGTGGAGCGCAAGAGCTGTATGCTCGAAAGGGTGGAAGTGCTCAATCTGCGTAATAACGGGGAAACCCACTCACGAGCTTCTTACGATGGTGAAACCGGTGCACACCTCTCGACACCCTCAGCCGACCACGCTGATGTTGCGCCCGAGGCACTACGCCGCTTTGTGGGGGCCCATCTAGTGGGAGGCGAGTCACTGTCCGTCGACCTTTCAATTTGAGACTGTTGAAATGGCGGACGTCCGTTAGTCTCATTCAATAGCCCAGTACCCAGTCCATCTAAACTCCATTCCATAGTAACAATTTAGTTTTTCATATCCTCCATAGCTCCTACGCATTATCCGGTGACCATCTTTGGGCAATTACCTATGGTTACTCAGAGATGGATCCCGGGTGATGCGTCACAGTAAAATCTTTTATTTTCTCTAAGGGGCCTCTACGTGTTGGACCTGTGTCCCCACGCAAGCCCTCCAAAGGACCGGGTTCCTTTGAACCCGAGAATTATAAAGAGAAACATAATAATAATAATACTTTACTGTGCACCATAGATTAAATATACACAAAAAAAAGAAAGAAGTAATAATGTAGAGCAGGCGACCTTCTCTCTTTCTCTCGGTCTCTGCCAGGCAACCTTAGGGTATAGGAGAATTCTAAAACGGTAGGTGGTGTACTTGCTTAATTTAAATATACACATACATCGATATACATAAACTCATACCTAGATAAATACATAAATAATAATAATTAATAATAAACATACTTATAACATATATTTAGCCATACATAAAAAAAGAAAGGAAAAATAAAATAAGAAAAAAAAATTCTATGTGATCCTATATAATACTAATATTTACAAAGTACATATTTACGACTAAACTAATAAGTAAAACAAGTAATAAAATAAATAAGTAAATAAATAGAAATAAAAGACAATGACGATGCTACACACGCACACACATATATATATATATATATATATATATATATATATATATATATATATATATATATATATATATATATATATATATATATATATATATATATATATATATATATATATATATATATATATATATATATATATATATATATATATATATATATATATATATATATATATATATATATATATATATATATATATATATATATATATATATATATATATATATATATATATATATATATATATATATATATTTGTGTGTGTGTGTGTGTGTGTAATTTAGAGAACTATAATACTAAAAATAATAATAACAATAACGTAAAGTTATGCTTAAGTAGTTTTTCATCAATTTAAGTTTTGAAAAACATCTTTCTCTTGTTGCTACACTTACTCTGACTTCATACCAATAAAAACTTTAGCAGGATAGCAATGTTAGGTAGAGAATCCAACAGCTGATGTTTGTGTATCTTCTTGTGTTCTTGTAAGTCTCTTCAGCAGGCTTCTATGAAATTCTATAGCTTTTTTTCTCGATTAAGAATTTTGCCTTGTCATCATGAGCACTGCAAAGATCATTCTTAATTTGATTATTTAATAACTGAGATGAGCAAAGAATTCGAACTTTTCAGATACTTTCCTGCAGGTGCTTTAAATTTTTATATATTTTCTTTAGGTATTTATTCTATTATTTAATTAACTTAAAAAAATATATTCACATATTATTAAATTGCTATCAATAATCCCAATAATTGCCAACATATATTTTCTATTCATGCAAAGACATTATTGTAAGTAATATTTTTTTTTAAATTTAATCTAATGTATTATGAGAATGTAAAATATATACATACAATTAAGCTACTAAATAGCAGACAGTGTAATTTCATTACAATTTTCATAATTTCAAAGCTTTAATAATTGTTAATAATTGTTCATATGAAAATTAACCGACAATAAAGTGTAGCAGGACGGATTGACAATAATTGGCCAACGTTTTGTTCATACAGATAAATAGTAGAATTGAGAGTATTTAATGTTTTAACTGATTACACGTATATTTAGTAAAACAGCTGTTAATATACAATTATTGTGGTTAAAATTAATAGATGTCACAAAAGTATGGATATTGTTAAAGCTAATGTACTTTTGCACAGTGAAACTCCAAATCCTGTTGATTCTACGACATTTCTTGATACTACTATTGGTTCAAAATTGCACATTTACAGGCTCGCGAATAGACTTACATCAGAGTTTTCTGGATTAAAAGAATTAGATTATTAGGTGACGTGGAAACCGTTCACCTATTTCCGGTTCACGTTTTTTTTATTAGCTACTATCATAGTATTATCTTCAGGCATTATATTTTATGGCAACACAGTTTTTATTTTAAAGCTTACTCTACAAACAACTAACATGTAAAAATTTTCTACGTAGAATTTTGTAGACGATTTTATCGCACACAACGTTTTTACCGACTTGGTAACTAAACAGTTTTATATTTTACATAATCTTCATGGTAACAATGTGGACACTGTAGCCATATAGAAATGAAAAATGTGAAACAGTAAAAGCAATCCTCTTACGTTTGCATTGTCACACGTTATTTTTATTTCGAATAATAATTTAATTTTGCGATATCGTGTTCACTGAAAATCATTCATGTCATCACATATTCGTATGTATCTTGTTTCATAATATGTTAAGGAAAATAAAAAACATGTACTCATCTTATAAATACGTTAGCAATATTGTCATATTATGACATTTGCATTATTGATATCTTAATATAAGTTTTATCACTCTACAATACTTCAATGTGTGCTAACATTCAATATTTACGAAAATCAAAGTAAAAGTATTTGTGAATTTCAAATGAGAGTCCCTATTTTTTTTATTCCTTTATTTTATATTTATAGTAGTAATTAGTCTATGAGCATTATTATTGTTGTTGTTCTCTGCAGAATTTCTGCCAATAATTTAAAGCTAGTTAGCTTTTCTAACAACCAATTAGAGTAAATACTTTTTATTATATGTCAAGTCAAAACACAACATTAAAACAAAACAATAAATGAAAATGAAAGGAATGTACTAAGTACGTATTAAATTAAAATGTAATTAATGTAAACTCAGACCTACACAAATATACACACAAAAAGAAAGATATACATACTCGTCTATACATACACATATTCATACAACTATTTATTTGCAATATGTATGTTATATATTTGTAAATAAATAAACATATTTGAAACATAAGAAAAAAATATAAACCATTTTTTATATCACAATGATATAAGTAAGTATTATTACAAGTGATGATTGTAAGTTCTTCGACTCGGCCAAATTAACATGCTCTAGGTGAATGAGGATTGTTTATTATTGATATTACCATATACTAAATCTGTATGTTCCCTAGGCGGCAATATGTCCCAAGTTTGTTAAATTTTGACAATTTAAAGTTTCTGAACGTTTATATAATGATATTAACATATATACTAGATTGAATGTTGCTTAAGCAACATAGTAACTAGTAACTAAGTAACATAACTTTTTAGTAAATATGTTATAAAAATTGTTATTTTTTGCTTTGATCGTCTCCGAAATAAACTATATTTGTCACGAAATCCCCTACGTATTAATGTGAACGTAACGTGTAACGTTTGTTCTTTTAATTAATTATATTAGAAAACTATAAATAAAGTACTGAAGTGAAATATTGACATACCTCTTGTTAAATTAACAACATGTGACAACTTGAGATATATTACCGCCTAGGAAACGATTATTATTCAAATAGGTTATTTAAGATTTATTACTGAAAGAATTTCGTATAACAAATGTATATTCGTATAATCCTTTTTTGTCTAATAAGTTCTTTGAGTTTCGCGATTTTTATACATTTTAAATAAAACAATTTAACCGGATTTATCACGTATATTGATATTTTTTTGTGAAACCCGACGTTTTGAACACTTTCAGTAGTCCGTGGTCACGGGTAGACTAAGGTGGCATTCGTCTGTCATTTGAGCTGTTTGTATCCTGCCCTATAGTGTGGTGTGTTTGGGATTTTAAAATTTTTATAACCACGGACCACGAACTGCTTCGAAACGTCAGGTTTCACAAAAAAATGTCAATTTACGCGATAAATCTGGTTAAATTGTTTTATTTAAACATACTTTTTGTCATTTAAATAGTTTTATTTTTATGTAAATTAATTACAAGTATACGAATATCTTTGAACATTAATGGGTATCTAATATAAATAGTAAAAAAAAACAAAGAAATTTGTTGAATAAAATTAACCCATGTTAAAAATGTGTGCTGGAGATTTCTTTTAATCAATAATAGTAATATTTAACTTTTATGAAACCAATCATCACAACTGTTAGTTAGCAGTGAGGCTGATGTCAGAAATTGAAGGGTCGGCCCATAGACGACGTGCCTCAATGCATTACAATATACACTCTCTAAATTACGTAATATACTCGAATCTATATACTCGTTCTACTGGTATGATGTAAGATGAGAATATTTCTAAACGAATTTACAAGTCGAATTTACGAGTCTAAATTACATCGTATCTCTCAGTTCGAAACTAAAAATAGACGATAAACGCACAGGTAAGGTCACAAAAGTCAAAGTCAAATCATTTTAAATTAAATTAGTTAGGTCTAAAAGATTAACGGCCTTATTCATAAAAAGTTATAGCCCGCTTAAAGACTCGATATAGTACAGTTGTCAAAAAACTTTATTCATAACAGCATTTTAGTGCCAATCAGTTCTATAAACCTATCATAAAGTTATAGAGCCGAGAACCCTACTATAAGAGTGTTTTAACGTCCAAAGATGGCCGATTCATATATCAGCTGATTATAGCTCATACTAATATGAGTATTGATATGACGTCGTCGAGTCACTTGTCATCAAGAGTGTCAATTTCAGTTTCGTAAACAAAACAATATAACAATTGACATTTTGTTCGATATTTATTAACTATATTTAGTTATTAACAAGTTTAGTAATAATAAATTCTACATAAGAAAGGGGCACAGAACATAGGTAATACTTGTCCACGTCTAAACAATTTTCAATTCTTTGTCGTTTTACTTCTTTTGACTTTATTTTTTAAAAATTAAGTAAGTTTATAAACTAAAATAAAATAAACATTCGTGTTTTTGTGATAACAACGACGTACATGAAGCCGGTTATGTCAAGCCAGATCCAATAATATATTTTTGTACGTAATATTATCTGTGGTCATACTATGTCAATGCGTATTTTCGGCAACAAGTCGACCGACTTCAGTATAGTGGCAACATTGTAAACGTATAAATCAAATTAGTGACACTTTAGTTATAGAAGGCTTATAGAGCGTTTATGAATACAAACATTTATCGAACGTTCTATAAGCCTAAAGAGCGTGTTAACTAAAATATGCTTAAAACGTTCTATAAGACTTTTTTATGAATAAGGCCGTAAGTGTACAACAGCTTTTGTTGTCCTAAATAAATTTTGTTTTTAAAGCGACGTATAGAGAATCAGGTAAAAGAGTACAAAGATTTTTAACCTAAACACGACGTTAGATTCAATTCAAGATTCTATTCGAAGTGCTAATACTAATTTGAGAACTCAAATTAAATAATTTTTCAAAATATTGAAATATATGAAAGGTAGGTAAAGGAATATTACAGAACGCCTTACTGTAATAAATAAAATATATTCTCGAAATTCAACACTAGAAATATTATAAAGAACCTCGATTAGTCAAAATTGTTAATCATATTTAAAAAAAAAAATTTTTTCACTGTGAATATCAAACTAAGCTTATTTGACACTAGTTCCGGACTTAGTTGTATTGAATTGACAAGAATCATATTACGAGGGTTTGTTTTAAAATATAATATAACGCATATTAAAGCTTTATTTTACCCATAGAAATAAACAGAATTTATAAAGCATTGGAAATGCCTTAATGTACGGTAGCGCGCTGCTTAGATAGTCAATATTGATTTTTAGTGGTGTGCCTCGACGGAAATGCTCTACGAATAATTTACTTTCCACGTACTTCAATTAAAGTGCCATCGAGCGGTGCAATGGAAAATGTGTTCATTGCATAGACTAAGTAAGTAACGCATAGACACTGAGCCTGAGAGTAAGACATTTTAGTTTAAAGAGGGAATCGAAGAATAACAAATAAAACATCTCCTTTTTTATTAGCTCTGCTTAAAAGCTTTTATTTTCTTTTGTAAAAATGTTTTAATATAGTCAAGACTATATTCTTGGACTAACAAAGTAGTAGACAAGTCTCAACTACTTTGTTAGTCCAAGAAAGCACTTTATAGGCTTTCTTGTAAGCCCTTCAAAGGCATAACTAAGTCAACTGTGAATATTTTAAAGATCACTTAAAGCGAAATATGGGATGGCTACTGTTAAATATATTTGGGTAATCAATTCCAGTGGATAGTTTGAGGTCAAGTGGTAGAGTAACCCGTTTGTATTAATAATTTTAATGTATATATATATAATGTATATATATATAATATTTAATGTATATATATATATATATATATATATATATATATATATATATATATATATATATATATATATATATATATATATATATATATATATATATATATATATATATATATATATATATATATATATATATATATATATATATATATATATATATATATATATATATATATATATATATATATATATATATATATATATATATATATATATATATATATATATATATATATATATATATATATATATATATATATATATATATATATATATATATATATATATATATATATATATATATATAATATTTATTATTGTTTTATGTATTAAAATACTGTGAACTCTTTAAGCAACTACAGCTGTTGTCTAGATATGAATAATATTGAAATTAGTGCGCTTAAATTATCAGAACTTTAACACTTTAGTTAACTTTGTTTTAGACTTCCATTATGACGATTATTATGGCATTACTGTATTACAATAGTTACTCATAATTACTGAGCAATCAGGAAGACGAACATGGGTTGTTGTATTGTAATTCATGTTATTATAATATGTTACTTTAGCGTGTTACCACGAACAAATCTAAGACGTTTTGTAACTCATCATGATTTACACTGTCGCATGTATATGCTATGTATCGCAGAAATTATAAAAAATGAAACAAATCATTTGTACACATACGAATCATTGATATGTAAACGCGTGAATACTGATACGAATTCGTGAATACGGATCAAAACTTTCTTACAATAGTTTTAATACATACATATATCTACTTATATGAATACTAAATTACGGCCCTCATATATAGATAGATCTTCAATTTTTAGAGATATTTCTAGATATAAATTTTCAATATTGCAAGAGATCTTCAAATTTCTAGAGATAGATCTCCAATATTTCGATTTTTTAGAAAGAGAAAAATACTTAATTTCATTTAATATACACTCATTTCTCACACCAAATACATCTCTGTTAAATACTAAATTTTAATAAGTGTCCGAATATTGAAAACTGATAGGAATTGTTATTGAAAATTGTTATTCCTTGCTGTTTTGCCGACGACTTTTGCTTTTAACTTTTGTAGTTAGATTTATAAATACATAAATATTTTCAAAATATTTTTCTGAAAAAAAAAACAAATAATCTTTTCTATCTATTAAATGAAACAATTATTATTTTATTAAGAAAGTTGTGGAATATTTTATTATTAAGCATCAGGATCTACATTGTAAAATTAACGTCTTGTATTTTTAACTACAGTAAAGTAATGAAATATTATATTTATATTGTTATAATCAACATAATAAATATATAATTTCTCTATACGGGTAGGTATGTGCTACTTCTAAAAGATATGGCAATCAAGTCTGATGCTGTTGGAGCTGATTCTGTCAGTCGTAAAATGATCATCCCTTTACTTGATATATTATGTCCTATCCTGACGTCCATGCTCAATTTTTCCATTAAAAGCTGCGTGTTTCCTTCAGCATGGAAGGAAGCACAAATCATTCCCTTACCCAAAAAGAATAATCCCACCTGTGATAACGATTATCGGCCAATTTCCATTCTCCCTTTCCTATCTAAAGTCCTGGAACGCCTAGTGCAAAATCAACTTACACATTTCCTTTCTAAAAATAACCTTCTCAATCCTTTACAATCTGGTTTTCGTCCTGGTCATAGCACGACAACTGCACTTCTTAAAATTGCAGATGACATTAGAGAAAGTATGGACAGAAAACAGCTCACAATATTAGTTTTGCTAGATTTTAGTAATGCTTTTGGTACCGTCGATTTTGACATCTTGCTTGCCACTTTAGCTTCTCTTAACATATCTCCTAACGTAATTGATTGGCTTCGTAGTTACCTGTATGGTCGCCGGCAGCGTATACGAATTAACGATTCGTATTCAGACTGGTCACATATGAGTGCCGGTGTTCCACAGGGTGGCGTGTTGTCTCCTCTTTTATTTTCTATTTTATTAATAATATTTCTCATCATATCTCTTCTCTTTACCACCTCTATGCAGATGACTTACAAATTTATTGGCGTTCACAAGTATCTGAAATGCGTGATGCAATTAATTTTATAAATTATAACATATTAAACATATCCAGATGGAGTAGGTCTTTTGGACTGCAACTAAATCCAAGCAAGACACAAGCTATAATTGTCGGTAGTCCAAACCTTATTTCTAAACTTGACGTGAGCACCTTGCCTGCTTTAACTTTAGAAGGTCAAATAATACCGTTTCAAAAGACAGTTAAAAATCTTGGGATTATTTTTGACCAAAATATGTCTTGGGATCCGCAGATCGGCCAAGTTAGCAGAAAAATGTTTGCATCAGTTGGGAATCTTTTTAGATTGCGTAATTTTCTACCTATTCCAACTAAAATTACGTTAGCACAATCTCTCCTTCTACCAATACTTGATTACGCTGATCCATGTTATCTGGATCTAAAAGAGGAGCAGTTAAACAAACTTGAGCGGTTACAAAATCTTGCTATTCGGTTCATATTCGGGCTCAGAAAGTATGACCATGTCTCAGAGTTTCGTAAAAAGCTCAAGTGGCTCCCAATCCGTCTTCGCAGGAATACTCATATTCTCCATCTTCTTTTCTGTATACTCTTTGATCCATCTACCCCTCCTTACCTCAAAGAGCGTTTCCAATTTCTAGGACGCTCTCATCCCTGTAATCTCCGCTCAGACCAAAATTTGACACTAAAAATTCCCTCCCACTCTTCTTCCTTCTATGCTAACTCCTTTACAATCACAGCTTCTCGTCTCTGGAATGATTTACCTAGTAATATCAGACGGGCCAAATCATTTTATACTTTTAGGAGACTTTTAAGACGACATTTCCATGCCCTTTGATCATCGTTTATTTATATTTACATCACTGCCAATGTTATTTTGTAAGTATATACTATGTGTATGTTTGTATGTATGTATGTATGTATGTATGTATGTATGTATGTATGTATGTATGTATGTATGTATGTATATTTGTTTGTATCTGTATGTATATGTATATGTGTATGTATGCGTATGTATGTGTGTATGTTTTTTTTTTTTAAATATTTTTATTGTTCACATCCCCAACCCTTGTCCTTTCTATATGTCCTATGCCTTAAGGTTGCCTGGAAGAGATCGCTATTTTAGCGATAAGGTCGCCTCTTGTACGTCTCTTATTTTGTTTGTTTACTTTCTTTGTTGTTTTCTTTATGGGTGTACAATAAAGAATATTATTATTATTATTATTATTACCTTCTTACTAATTATATGGGTATATATCATGTACATATAATGCAATTCATGAGGATAATGCCTGCACTGTCCTCATGAATTGCACTAATTAGACCGATACAAGTAGTTCTGTGCGGAACAAGTCCTTTACACGTATCGAGCTCTGTATGGGTACTTACATATCTGAATGAAAATTGGAATCTCAATTAATCTTATTTACAGAGAAAATAGACGTACATACATATATAGCACTGTGTCTTGTTCTTAATTATTGTTTATAAATAAATTATAATAAATAGATTGTATTGGTTTTTGAGTATATAGTAATGAGTAAATTAAACACAAAAATACAATTTGAATATTTAATAACCATTGTTATGTCAAATACGCCAATAAAAGAAATATCTCTTTTCGATCCTAGTAGGTCCCCATAATCATTTTGTTTCAAGTCCCAATGTACAGATACGTTTGCGTAAAAAAGGTACAGTATAGAAAATATATTGAACTGGATTGTAAATACATCGATTGGATCTATTAACATATTATTTAACATATCTTAAGTTAACATATCTTAAACTGGTGTACAATAAATATAAGGGTTTATTCACACTAAAAAGGTAAAAGTTCAAGATGATATGTGACAAATATGAAAGAATTTTATAAGATAACAACTAACTTCGATAATAATTCAGTCATCAATACTCAAAGACAAATTTGACACACTATCAATATAACGATATATTAATAAATTAATTTCTCATAAAATATAATATGTTTAGAAGTAATATAAATATATTATTATCTATTGTATTTTTGAATAATATAACATAAGTCAATCTAAAATACACGATTTGGATTAATAAATAATAATACTTTTTTTTAGCTTAGATAAAAGCGTAAAACTTTAATCCCGCTATGGCAGGGTAGGCAGAAGGTACTGCAGGAACTGTAGGAACCTAGTGTTAAGACAATCCGTTGCATAGCCCCAGCTTTCTCCGTCCCAGCTTCCTGCCTTTTTCGAGGCATTGCGTGTTAAGTGGCGGAACTCAACGCCGCGCTTTGCCTAGTTGCCAGAGCGAAGAAAATGGAAACAGAAAAATTCATCTTCACCGATTGGGAATCGAACCCAGAAACCGTCACATTACAAGCAGACGTTGCACCTCTGCGCCACGACGGTCTTCCAATGAATGTTATTTTTAATAAAAATAAAAAAAAACTTTTTCATTTATATAAGTATCATTTTTTAAATCCTAAATTTGCGATTTTACAACAATATTAGCACTCGAAATAACTTATAAATCACCATATAATTCTACTACACACAATTCGAGGAATGCCACTAATACGCTACTGAATAATTGAATACACATAATATACTTTGTCTTGTGATATTAATTAGTAAGTTAACTATAATGATCTTAGGACGCTTTTGATTAATTAGAGCAAAGAGCATATCACTATTGTTCTACTGCTATCTTCTCTTGACAACATCTTCATCATCTATATATCATATAGATATATATGCTCAATTTACTTGGATGGTCGTATATTTCAATTCTTTATAGCATATAATATTCAATATTTATATATTTTAAATAGATTTTAAATACTCTCAAGTGAAGTTTTATTATTTATCTTGAAATCCCCAAAGATATATTCATGTTCCCAATACATTGTTTACTAAAAATAAAAGTGACATAATCGCTTTTCAACTTTCGAAAACTATAACAATCGAAAGTGAAATTACTTAGAGCCAGCATTCATAAATTGTTATTTATTGGACATTTAAATATGCTATCGGAATTATATGGCCGTTTTACTATATATATATATATATATATATATATATATATATATATATATATATATATATATATATATATATATATATATATATATATATATATATATATATATATATATATATATATATATATATATATATATATATATATATATATATATATATATATATATATATATATATATATATATATATATATATATATATATATATATATATATATATTTGAAGTTTAAGTAGAGATCGAAATATTTTGATTTTTGACATGTCATAGTCATCAAATGTTATTTTAATTATGTAAATTTCATCATTTAGTTGGCTTATGTCTTTTAATTTATATTTTTTTCTGTTAATGTCAAAAGTTTATTGCTAGCGGTACTAAAACGTCCAATTACCTGTAATCATCTGATCTAGCCGTCTAGCCAAATATATATTTAATTTTACTTTTAGTAATATCGTGTATTTAATAATAAACTGGCCTATTAAAACTTGATTTAAGCAAAGTATCTAAATCTTTAATCTTGTAATAAGGCTTTCGAGCATAATTGGCCTTTAACTTTCTTAGTTTCACATTTATTAGATATTTTAAAAGCAGAGACAAATTGGTGCCAAGATACTCTGTTCTCTGTTATTCACCTTTATTCATATTACAGAACAGTTAGTGTGCCAATATGACTTGCACTTGACTGATATTTTTTTGTTTTCAAAGGCCAATTCTTTTAAAAGGTGAAATTATTATGACGGTACTTTCGTGAATAGATATTAAAATATACTTTATATATTTTGTTGTCGTCGTGTCGTCTTCGTACAACGTAGCTCAAGTTTAAGCTGAGGCGCAGATCGAGGAGTGTTGTAGTATGTATTGTATGTAGCACAAACTTCAGCTTAATCCTTAAATTACAGTTAATTTGCTTAATATTTAAAAAATATAAAATTAACAAAATGTATATAATATTGATATAAAGAAAATATTTGTCGCTTGCGAAAAAAAATTGGCAAAAGAATTTGTGCCAACTACAATAATTTAATTCTGTGTTACTGTATCGCAATATTATACCACGCTATATTTATATGAAAATGAATTTAAAGATGAAATGGTTACTAGGAATTTATGAACATTCAGCAATTATATTTTATGCAGTGACAATATTTGTAAATTAAGTCAAATTTCGTAACGTCTTTGAATCATTTTGCAGTAACCCTGTGTAAAAGAGTTAAAGACAACGATTTTTTCAACAAAATGTAAAGTTTCTGAAATTTTCATTCATCAAATTCTTTTTTTGATTTTTATGTTGACTAAAAATGTTTTCAAATAAAAACACTATGTGGGGTAGAGCTTTCCAGTCGGCTCACTTTGTTACTATTCATTCAGTTCAATCCTTGATAGCACTCCAATGAAGAAGAATACAAATATATTTGATTATTTTGCTAACTTATTAATTTTTATATGTATTCATTATATCCTCCATCGTATCTTCTTTTTTGTCTTAACTCGTTAGCTAAGATTCTAAATAATACGATTAAAAGTTATTGTAGTAAAAAGTGGAGTGCGTAATATCGTGTAAAGTTTTGGGTGAGACATAAACCTGAAAATTTCTTGTTATGGGAAATTGAGGTACATTTTACGATACTTTAGGAATAATTCTTTTCTCTTAGAATTTGAAACGTAAATACTAATATTATGGTCTTAAATTTGTATTTTAATAAAAGAAATATTTAGTGTCGAGGTTCGACATATTCAGGGTGGTTATCATGCACGTCAATATCACCATCATCATCGTTCACGTCATCTTCTGTTTATTTTTTTTCAACAATGTTTCACAATAAGGAACATATTTTTAAAGAAAACATATAAACTAGATGATTAAAATTAACATAAAGCCACATCGCCAAATTTGTCTATGTTTTAGTATTAATCTTTAACTTCTATAGTATATAATATTTAAGACATAAAGATTACTTTAAAGTGAACTATTGCAATAATTAGTTAATTAATATTACAATATTAAATAAACATATGGTCAGAAATTAATAGGAAATAAATTATAAAATGTTTACAGGTAAATGCCATGTTGAGCTCTTCTGACCTTTTTCGTTCTCCTATAAATTAGGTAGTTTGTACCGCGTGTTGGATCAAGAAGACATAAACATGTTGTGGATTTTTTTATGTAATTGATATATTTTCTTATGTCGTTTATCATTACAATATTAAATAAACATATGGTCAGAAATTAATAGGAAATAAATTATAAAATGTTTACAGGTAAATGCCATGTTGAGCTCTTCTGACCTTTTTCGTTCTCCTATAAATTAGGTAGTTTGTACCGCGTGTTGGATCAAGAAGACATAAACATGTTGTGGATTTTTTTATGTAATTGATATATTTTCTTATGTCGTCGAATAGACATGTCTCTACCGCCGCTTCGGAAGGTACTTTTTTACATTTATGATTTGTTTTTTAGTCATCTGTCATACTACAATCATAAATTGATGTATAACGCTTAGTATATCTTACTTGTAAATAATTGTTTATTAATATAACTTTGGTTTTCAATTTTGTTGATATATAGTTACGCAACAAAATTACTCAATATATTCATTACTTTAATGCACACACTCCATACTTTTCAGGGTATTTAATTTTTATCAAAATATTATACCAAGATAAGGTAAGGATTATAATTAAATGATTTATGATTAAAATAAAACGATAACATTGTTCGTAAAATGGATTATTTAACTGTATAACAAAAAGAAACAATAGAACGTCCATACAACCATATATCCCTTATTAACATAAATGTTTTGTGTCAAGTTTAGGTGATTATAAGCTTAACTGGTGATGACAATTGTTTTTTTTTTATTTAAATATTCAAACAAACAAAAAGACAAATGAGCGGAAAATCAATAAAAAAACCAGTAAGTGTAGATGGTAACCCAAGAGAGAGAAAATATAAAATACTCGAAGGTTCGATACCCTCAAGCAAGTTATATTTCCTATATTTTCTTGCTTTTTTTACCAGATAAGATTTCGTTACATTTTATTTATTTTTCTTATTTTCATCGATCGTCTAGATGTTTATTATTTATTCAACAACACATATTATTCTTATTTTTATTCAACGTCACATATTATTAGATATCGTCGCATTGATTATTGCGCAATTCGATTTCAGTGACAGTGCCTGTGGTTTACATGAACGCAGCGTCTGCCTGTATACGCGACAGTTTGTGGGTTCGATTCCCACTCGAGGAAAATGATTTTTTTTGTTTCCATTTACTTTGGTTTGGCAACTAGTCAAAGCGCAGCATTAAGTTCCGCCACTCAACACGCAATGACTCGAAAATGGCGAAAAGCAGTAACGAAGCAGCGGATTGCCTTAAGACTAGAAATAACTTAATTTACGAAGAGTTTGCTATTTGTCTTGATGTTTGTATCTGTGCATATTTTAAACATAGCATTTTTGATACATACATTGTATTTAAGTATATGAAAAGAAAAAAAAAATGTTATTCCTTCTTGCGGGAATTAACAGGTTTTGATTGAGTTATACATGTAGACTGTTTTAAGAATTCTAAATCCTTTTTAATTTGAAAAAGTTTCAAGTTATATATTGTAATAAGTCTATATTATAGCACTTACTAAGTAAAGTGCGGCGTTGAGTTCCGCCATTCAACACGCAATGCCTCGAAAAAGGCGGAAAGCGGGGACGGAGAAAGCAGAGACTAAGCAACGGAGTGTCTTAACACTAGGTTCGTATACAGTTCCCTTTGCCTACGCTGTAATATGAGGGAAAAAGAGTCAAGCTATATTAGTACATTAATTACACGGGTATAGCACCTGCGTGAAATTTGTATGCCAATAGTTTTACGAGGTCGTTTCAGTCATGTTAAATTATTCACGTTCAATCCAATCACGTAGGCATTCAAGTGCTCTTGCATGTTTAAAAATGTTTTGTACCATATATCGTACTGTACCACTACATTTAAAGACATTTGTACTTAATAAAACCCCGACTCAGGTCCAACAAAGTTCGAACGTATCAAAGATTTTTAGAAAATTTAAATTTGTATAAACATCAGGAGATAACTAGTTAAACGGCATAGATATAACTAAATTAAAATTTACTAAAGTTGATACTAATTACAATTTGTACGAGAAATACCTGAATTTAGCTTCAGCCACAAGATTTAAAATAAAGTTTTGTAATTATAATAAGACAGGATACCAGGAACCAGCTGCGGTTCCTTTATTTAGGTAATTAATAAATGACCTTATTATTTCCGTTATTAAATTATAAAAATTACCTTAACTAACTTAATTCAGAACGTTTAAGATTTGTAATAATTATATTTATATGATACTGTTTACTTTTCAAAAGTATTAATACAATTGAAGCGGTAATTAAAAATATCCTAAAAATCTTCTAAGCATAATAGATGATATCGATGTTCTTATAATTTATTCTGTAAACGCTCTTTCGTTGTTTCAATTACGGTAAGAGGTTTGGTACAATCGACCAAAAAGTTTATGATTTTCTATATAGCACTATCTACATTCAAACACTGCGTACTTATAACGTAACCAGTGTTGACTTGTGTACTTTTGCTCGTTACGTAATTTACAGAATTTAGACTGCGAGTTTAATAATTTAGATTCAAGTATAAAACAGGATGTCATATTGTATGCACTTCAGAAAGCAAGTTGTGAATACAAATATAACATTCATAGAAAATTAAAATAACAATAAGATGTTATTTTTTACTTTCATTATTACTGTGATAAAAGAACACATTGTTTGTAAATAAGTATTAAGTATAGTAGATAATGTAAGTAAAAGAAGACAAAATTAATTTAAAAGAATGCATACCGCGCATATAATGCAATACGTATATATTTTTTTATAGCTTCACGCTTTTATCCCGAATATTGCAGAAAATATTAAAAATCACAAGGGATCGGTATCATTCTAATATAAAAGCTTTTTAAAATTAACTTACATGTGTGAAATTTTTTAATGTGTTTATATGTAGTTCTTGCCTATTATAGTATGGCGTTGCAATTGATACTTGAGACGAATACTTTTTACTAAACTAATGTTTAATTTTTTTGTTTCTATTTATATCTTATTAGAGTGGAAAGTGGAAAAATAAATATAAAATAAGGAAAAGGAAACTGGCAACCGTTTACACTCTGGCTACAATCAGTTTATCAGATATTGGACACAGTATGTGGTTTTTACGTTTACTTCATCCTATTTTCTTTTATATACGATTCGAAACAATCTACGTAAATAGAAATTTCACAGATTTAGCCGTTTGTTAAAATAAGTTAGCTGAATAATCAAAATATTTGTATAATAAAGAATATATATCGACGACGAATATCCACAATGTGTAACTAAACAGATTTATGTAAAGAGAACTCGTTTTAAGATCAGAATTAAAGCTATACTACTACTTTTACCGGCCTATAAAATACCGACACAAAAAGACTACAATTAAAATAAAGTTCATTGAAACTTTCTCAGCTCGGCGAAGCTATTTTATTTACATTGTTTGATCACACATTACTATACGTCTATTGTTGCTTTTTAATATTTTTAACTATCTACCATTAGACTCTCACTGTGGATACTTAAATAACTTTCTACTCTAATAACATAATATTTAAATTCGTTATTTATTAATTTGCAAGCTAAAAGAGAACCATAGATAGTACATATTACTGATATGATAACAATCTAAAAGTTCCATAACTGAATAGAAATATTGAACTTTAATAGGATCACTTTTTTGTATGTTTGTATGTCTGTCGGATAATCTATTTATCTGCCGTTCCATCTTTTAAGGCCATTTGATCAAAATCACGAGAAAGTATCAAGCTGAGATGAATATTAAGTGTAAATGACCTCTTGATGCACAGAAAAATTTTTATGCAAATTTCTACGTCAATATAATTACAACATATGACGAATATGAAATCTTGCAGGGCACCATGGAAAATTCGCGTTACAGTCACGTTTATATTATGAATATTTATTTTATAAAAATTTCAATCATAATGATATTTCAATTGAATTTTTAAAAATGTGTAAAAATAAATACATTCTTCCATTAATACTTAAGCCTACATTTAGTTTCTAAACATGTCACTCGAATATTTTGTATTTTGTGTTAAGTATGGGATCCCAAAATCCCATTATTTCATGCCCTTGATGTTCCAACTTGTAACAACGTGACGCTTCTAAACACAAAAGACTCAACCATTTGTTTTAAGTTAAGACTATATAACTGTATAATTTATGTTTATTGTTGAAATATTTTTTGTGTAAAATTAGTTAAATAAATACAGCATATGTAATTTTCTCACTTTGAAAAGCGACTATATATGCTGTTAACATTAAATAGCTGAAAACACAACCACAACATTTATTAAGGCCATAACGCTGTGCGGAGTCGAGCTGAGTGCTAAAAGTTGTAAAATGCTCGTATTAAATTTATACTTCTCTGAACAAAATGGCCAGTGATTTATTTTGTTTAGCGTAACATCAGATTTTCAAATTATATTATAAAATATATATTTACATTTGTGAAAGCTTATATTTACTTTTTTCGAATATCTTTAAAAGTTTATAAAAGCGTTTCTAACGCAAAAAAATATATATAAATAAAGTACAGAAGTAATTGTCAATTTCGAACTACTTGTCGACGAAGAATTAATGGAAAAAGAATAGAAAATAAAACTAATTATATAAGATAATGATTAAATAAAATAATAAGCTCATCAGATACAAGTTGTTTGGTGTAAATATATTAAATAATTATTTAAGTTGAAGCGTATGCACTCATAAATTATTATTTTCTCTATGGTGATTTATTTCAATTCAAATAATTGTGTGCGATTTTTGTACCTTGTTTAAACTATTCATACTAAAGAATTGTGAAAATAATAAAATTTCTTTTAAGAATAAGGTTTTTTATAAAGGATATTTTCTCGCGAAAATATTTTTTTTCTCTTCCGTGCTCCACAAAATCGGGGTAGTTTTAGGTTATGAAAACACTTCATATATGAACAAGCATCAAGCGTGAAGTTTGAAAATATTCTGAAAAGGAGAACGAATATTAGATGACTACTGCAATTAAAGCATATAAACCGCTGTTATAATTTTCTTTTAATGAAAACTGTAAATCCTAAAGTTCGATACTATGAGATTTGTTTCATTGTGCTTACAGAATTTTATTGTTTGTATAAGAGAATGCTGCAAAGTTTAGCGAGTTCTCTTCAAATTTGATCGGAGATTTAGGATAAAACCGAGGGGCAAATTTAATGAAATGGCAAACTTATCGGATCACTGCCATGTTGTGAGAGTGCTATACAAAGATTTAAGAGAAAAATTATAAAGAATTTTGATTTAAATTCATATTTCAAATGTTATATTTAAGTGGTATTTTTTTTATTAAAATTATATTAAGAATTAAAAAGATACTTGAAGTTATGGCCTGCATAAAGACAGCCAACTTAATGTTAAGGATACTCTGTTGTCCACTTTTCACCTAATTTGGAATGATTGAGTGCATCGCACTTTGTCAATTTAGCAAATAAATGTGTTATTGAACATACATATATTATTTACATATATTATTTACGGTTTATCTCGAAAGTTAGCAGATTGTGAGGAAAAGTGTCTTAACAAATGAGGTTTAACAGAATCAATAAAAAATCTATTTTAATTTTATTTAATAATATACTCACATTATTAAAATATGGCAAACTATTTTAGCTCTTATTTACAGTACGATTATTTTCATTCAATGCACATTTATAGCCTCTACATTAATAAAAGCCTTCTAACCACACAAACATGGAGTATGCCGAAGTTTGTTTTCTACTTAGTATAATGAAATGCATTAAAGTCCGAGTTCAAACTAGGATAATACCAGAAAGATTGTTTAGGGAAATTGTTAACACAATTTTCACACGATTTTCTTAATCTTTAGAATTTTGACAAAAGTGTCTATAATGAGAATTTCGTGTTTATATTTAATTAAAAATGTTGTATAAAATCGTAAAATGCTTCATCACAATATTTAAAACGCGATTTTTTTCTAACAAAGCTTAACAATTAACATTTTTAATACAATTTTTATTCAAAATCTAAATGAAATAAAGACTCTCAGTTGATATTTTTAATTATAAAAATCCAAATTAAACTTCTTGTTCTCTGTAATTAAACCTCTAACGTAAAGCATTTTAACGTGAAAATCGTTTTTTTCAACGAGGTAAATGAGAAGGATGGTAAAATGAATATTAATAATTTTTTTATACTATTAAATACATAATAATGTTATATATATATATATATATATATATATATATATATATATATATATATATATATATATGAGAAATATAATTTTTACTGATAGATATGAAATCTACTAGGATCTAGTAGGCGTAAGACCTTGTCTTGTTTCCCAACGAAGAAAATGAATAATTAATTTTTTTCAAAAATCTTAATTATTTCATTGCCAACGGACGCAATGTAAATTTTTTAGTAAATAAATATGATGTTTAGAATACTATTCTTAATAAAAATATGTTCTAACTACCGAGGTAACCGGTATATCTAAAGTTGGAAGAGTGAAAGAGAATTGATTCTGATCCTCTTATCTTAACGTGACAGTGGAGCTTTGATTTTAAGTACTTTAGGCTAACGTATTAGTAGACATCGTTTTTGTCGTTTATATCTTTACATTCTATCCTATTGCAGAATAGATAGGGGGAAATTGGTGGTAAAATATTTCGTCCACTTTTCCGGCCAATTTGCGAGACACTACGAGCTAAGTGGTTGAGCTTCAAGCCACGCTTTGTATTGTTACTAGAGAAGCTTGAAAGTTTAATTTCTCTGAATTGTCAATATTTCAGTAAAAAATAGACGCTACGCCACTACGAGCCGCGACGTATATATAATTATAATTTAATTATAATTAAATTATTCTGGATCAATGGATTCTCACGACTACTCAGATTAAATAATTCCAGTTCTTTTAAAAATTATTGCTATCTCCTTGTGTATATTATGGAATTTACAAAATAAGTACTAAATAGCATTTACTTAAAATTTTATTACAAAAATAAATTATTTAATGACTTAATTTGAGGAATATAAAAAGTCTAGTATAAACCTATTTATTATCAAAAACATATATTTTGTTTAGCGACGCATATAATTTTGTAAAATGTTATAATATTTCACAAGAAAAGATATCAGTTTTCTAATCACGTAACCACGAAACGCGTTTATTCGGTTAGTCGATTACGGAAAAAGATTTCCTACAGTCGACCATGATGCTAAAATATTTCATATAGCTCGCGCCTGCAGTAATAAGCTCTAAGAATAATCTGATTCAATTTTTGCTTTCAATTACTTTCTGTTTATATTTTATACTTTATACATTTTTTTAGTATTGCAGTTTTTAATTTAGCAGAATAAGCATAGTATATATGTCATATTGCCTTATATTGTGTTATGGTTTGTATGTAAATGATTTTAAGAAAATTATACTTATGTCGTCCTCTATAACCTTTTGGATCATTCAATGAAGTAACTCCTTTTATATAATTTAGTTACGTTAACTACATGTTAATAATGCAACAGTTTTAATAGCAAGTCATAAATAAACATAGATAATTTATTAAGTTATTAATTATTAAATTGTAAATGTTGTTGAGGACCGTTGTGGCGCAGAGGCGTAAGCGTCTGCCTGTAAACGCGACGGTTTCTGGGTTCGATTCCCACTCGAGGAAGATGGATTTTTCTATTTCCATTTTCTTCGCTCTGGCAAGTAGGCAAAGCGCGGCGTTGAGTTCCGTCACTCAACACGCAATGCCTCGAAAAAGGCGGAAAGCGGGGACGGAAAAAGCAGGGATTAAGCAACGGAGTGTCTTAACACTAGGTTCGTATGGTTCCTGCAGTTCCCTCTGTCTACCCTGCCATGTGCGGGACAAAGCGTGAAGCTATAAAAAAAAAATTGTAAATGTATTAGCGTTTTTATATCTGGAATTCTTATGGGATTAAAATTTATGTTGCAGTTGTAATATTTTTGTGTTAGATGAAAATATTTTTTTATATTTATTTTATACATATAAAAAGATAAGCTATAAAACTTGAACTAAACATAATACAACGAAAATTCACAAATTAATGTCGTTTTTGTCACAGCCGTGACGTGAGACTGATACATTTTCACCTGTGAATTTATGAAGCAAAATCTTATTTGATAGTTGCATAAATCATTATGTACGGTATATTAAAGGTCATTTTTAAGAAACGCGGCGTATATTACTTCATTAAATCTCATGTTTAAAAGTAATAATGGAAAAAAGATGTACGTGTTTATTTAGTAGTACATTTTCCTATTCGATGCGTAATAATGCATATTAATATTAATATATAATTACACCAAATCGATACATTATTAGACTGTGAAATGAAGATATTTAAATACAATTCCTATGTATATAGAATTTCTATGTATATTGCTGAAAATAAAAAGCCGTTCGACGTTGAAAATCTTGTGTTAAATCTGCTGCTATTAACGCTTTCAAGGACATTGACAACACATTTGCAAGCATATTCCTATTTTCATATTTTTGAACTGCGTAGTTATACTGAGCAGCTTTTTTAAAGTTATAACAGAGAAGAGAACCATAAACAAAAATAAAATATAACTGTTGATGTTAACCACATCTGTCAACTCTCACTTATGATTTTCTTAGAGAAGTGCTTATGTTGAGGTTACATGTATCTTGAAATCTGTACCGAAATATCTTAAAATCTGACGTACTTTTCGTATAAATATTAGTATTTATTTTGTGACTTGATTATTATGATTGATGGAATTAGTATTATTGCAAATAATAATATCGGAAAACAATGAGCAAAATACGCTTAATTTTCAAAAATCATGTCAGCAAGTTTAGAAAGTATTTTCTAGCCAAAATTAAAACCAGCCAAAGCAAGGCAAAATATAATAATATCTTAAGTAAAATAAGGCAAATTGAACGATATGTAATATAGGTAAGTAAATAAAGATAATCTAAAATTATAAAATCTCTAATATATCAGGAATCGAGCTTGTTTTACCAAAAACATTTTACACAAAATCTAAGTTAACCTCAAACTGCATTATATATTACAATATTTTGGATAACAAAAATTTAAATATGTTACTATAATTTTAAATTGAGTACTAAGTCTTTAATTTGAAAGTTTTTAATATTCATAAGTTTATTTATTTAGTTTTTAATATTCATAATGTTATTACAGAAATCTGGAGTATCAACTAAAAATCTGCATATAAAACTGCAGGTTAATCCTATAAGCGATCGCAGGAAAGCGTGGTAGCAAGGGATACATTTACTGAGGTTTCTTTGAAAAATAATTGTATAAATGTAAACTTTGTAGTTTGCTTTGGTTATTATATATTTCAAGTTTAAGCTTTCACAAGGTAGAAAATACAGAAATCATTTCATATGCTTTCAAATTTGAACAATAAGTCTGCAATTGTGACATCTGATCGTTATGTACGCATATGTATGTATGCCTGTACAAATATATTAAAATATATAAATGTTTAATTAACTACGTTAACCTCGTCCACCGTCATTAACCTCTTCATACTTGCTCTCGGGGGAGTTCTCATGCTTTTTACGTGATTTTCCTCCAGTATCTTCGATACTGTGTTTTCGAAAGTCAACCGAGGTCCCTCCTTGCCTCTTTTACCACTCACTTTTGCATCATATATTATTTTTAGCATTCTTTCATCACTCATTCTTTCGACATGCCCAAATTATCTGAGCACGGTCTTCTTCATTCTTCCTCCTGTGTACCTTTGGTTGCGGATTCGGTCAGCTAAGCTGACTCCGCATATCCTTCGAAGAGATCGGATCTCCACAGTATTCATCTTTCTTTCATTCTTCTTCTGTAATACCCACGTTTCACTGCCATATAACAGCATCGGAAACAGAACTGCATTGTATACGGCCAAACGTGCGGCGACGCTGACGTTCTGCCGTCTCAACAACGTAGCTAAAGCACCGTTCATTCTGTTACCGGCAGAAACACGTTTTTCCACATCCATTTCATATCTACCATCTCTACTTAACATATATCGCAAGTATACTACGTCATTCACTTGTTCTAATAATTTTCCATTCACAAAAATCTTGCCTTCTATCCTTTCCTCATCTCTTTCAAATTCCAGAACCTTTGTCTTACATGCATTCAGGCTTAGACCTTTAGTTTCACACCTGTCTTTCAGAATGGTGACCAATGCCTGCAACACGCACTCTGATGATGCAATAAGCACTGCATCATCTGCATACAACAAGCAATTTACCTTCGAGTCACCCACTTTTACACCCATGTCACTTTCTTTCAGTCCTTGGAGACAGCTATTCAAATACAAATTGAACAACCAAGCTGACATGGCACAACCTCGTTTGACACCCGATTGGATGCCAAACCGACGCGACATGCCGGCTCCAACTCGCACACTGGCTGAGTGATCTCTATAATAAGACTTTACAGCCTGCAGCAAGGGTCCGCTCACATTGTACCGGAGTAGTATCTCCCACAACTTCTTTCTCACAACCCTGTCAAACGCCTTCTCCAAGTCCACAAAAACACAGAAAACCTTTTGATTTACAGCCAAAAACTTCTCTGTGATGATATGAATGGAAAAGATCTGATCCATGCATCCTTTTCCAGGTCTATAAGCTCCTTGGGCCTCCCACTATGATCGGCTCGTATTCTACCACTGCACTCACCAATCGAGAGGACAATAACACACCTACACCTTGACACCGGCGTTCGATCGCCGGAACGCCGGCCCAATAGAGCGACACGGCTGCCCGGTAAGTCAGTTGCATCATTGCCATTTCGCTTGGTCTCAGTCATACAAATGACATCCAAATCTTGCTCATCCGTTACATCTAATAGTTCATTCATCTTCTTGTCCATTCCATATTTTTTGTATGTTTATAGAGATTCGAGAATGAAGGGTACCAACTCAAAAGGAAAATATGGCACAAAGCGCCCCACGCTTTATCACAATAATTATAGTATTTTTCTATCATTACTGTTTTAAGAATTATTGTTTAATTTTTAGTTTGATATACTTAAAGAAGCGTGTTTTTTAGTTTTTTTAAACTATATTCTATTTGTTTTTGACTTGTTATTTGTAGATCTGTTTGTCAATTGGTACGCTCCTCCAAATTTTCCTTTCATTTGTCGATCTAAAAACCTACATGCTGTTCGCTGTCCACTATTATACAAATAGGCGTTATAGATAATTATCACAGCTGATGAATTCTTCATGATTGAACAACAATGAATATTGCTTGCGTTATATAGTAAAGGAACTGTAAGTAGAATATACGGGTATGGAAATCGTTTGCAAGCTCGTTAATATTCCCAAATGACTCCAAACTGCCAGTGCTGTTGGAGTTTTGACCGTAGTTTATTACGTTTTCGCAACGCGCTATCAAAATGTAGACATACTAATCTCTGTATCTCATTTGCTTTAGACTGTATATTAAATAAGCTATTACACCACATTTATAGCAATCGGTTTTTGTGAAATTCATACTTTTACGACTGTATGAGAGTAAATTAATTATTTGATGTTGAGCGAAAAAAAGAAGAAATAAAAAACTTTCTATGTTACAATTGGAGATCGATGTCGTAGTTATCATGTTATATAGTATAATATTTTATACAACGCTATTAATCAAAAATAAAACATGCGTGCGTCAAAGTACACATGTCAGAAGTGAAACTTCTTTGGCGAACTAATTTATAAATCTTGTTTATATTTATACAAATCTAAAACTTTAAATTTCCAAGATTAAGAGGAAGGGAAAAAGGAAGATAGGTTAGGAATTTAATTGTCATTAAAATAAAATAATTAAAGAGAATTATTAAAATAAATTTATTTTATTTCTCTGACTACCCCGCTAGGGATAGAGCGTGAAGCTATGTATGTATGTATATTGTTTGAAAATTAATATAATCAAATCTCAGATGTTGAATATTAAATTAAAATTCCTCGTGATTTTTTGTAAATATTAAAAATACCTAATCGAATTTAAATATATACAACATTTTTGTATATTAATGATAACTCTAGAAATTCCAATTTTTAAATTAAAATTTCGTCAAAAGAATTTATGAAATATTGTTATTAGTATTTTATGCACAATGATTTATTGAAATCTCAAATGACGAATTGTAAATAAAAATGCCACGTGTTTTTTGTCAATATTAGAAATTATTAATTAAGTTTTGTTTTTGAAGACAAAATTTAGAAAAGCATTTATGAAATATTTTTATTTTATGGTAAATGATTTATTAAATTATCAAATGACGAGTGGCAAGTTGAAATACCACATGTTATTTGTAAATATTAAAACTACCTAACCTTCAAACCAATTATCATAAAAAATTGTAAATAAACAAAAAGATAACAGATATATTACTTACTTCGAATAATTGCTTGATACAGGACAACTTACAAATTTATTCACAAAGTTTTTATTTATAAAATTCACTTACTGTTTATTCACTGTAGAAGTGCCTAATGATATTGTAAATATTACGCTATGCGACAGAAATGCCATCTAAAGTTCTAATAATTAACTATTAAACGAATACACAACCAATAGGGCGTGTATTCTTTCTCGATATCCCGTATTCTCTCTCTCTCTCTTGTTCAATCTTTATCACTATAGCTCTCTCCCACCTCACACTCCATAGCACTATGCGTGATACGACGTTCGCTCTGTCTCACTTTTTCTCTCAATCTTGCTCACTCGCTTGCTCCCTACTCTCACTCCACGGCTAGTTGCTCATGTTACGTTCGCCCTGTCTTACTCTCTCTCAATCGGTCCCGATCACTCTCTCTCTCTTTTCCGACACTTCCGTTGCCGTTACCGGCGTGACGTTTCATTTGTAAAAATTTTACCCTCATGCGCCTAAAGAAGTTTCACTTCAATAAATACTTTAAATAATAAGGTGGTTTTCATTTTAAACGAAAAAATAACAAAATATTTTCTTATTAAATTAAGTGTCATCTTATTTAATATGCATTCATTATGATTGCTTAGTTGAAATCTGCACGATGATGATGAGTGTTTCATGATTCAGTTTTATTCTAAAACTTTTTAACATTAATTACGAAAATACTGATCCTTTAGAGAATGGAAAAAATAATAATTTGTAAAAGAGGAAACGTTTTTGTGTTTCCACTATACAATACAAAAATAATTAAAATACTAACTTATTTGTTTTAAAGAATAAAATTTTATTTTAACTTTCTATTTATATTTTCAATAATAAAAAATAGCAGTGTGCTTTACAATATATTTAAAATATAATGGTTCCAACAACCGTTAATATAAAACATTATGTATCAAAATCCTAACATCGCAAAAGATGGCGTAATTTGTGTAGAACTTGTATGGTCCGTTAGGCCCACAGCTAGTTCGATGCGCGGTGTCCGGTGTCCGGTGGCTGAGGCGGATTTCATACAATTTAAGAGAATATTTGAATGATTGCATATATTTAAGCTACTTACATTATAACTTTTTTAGATTGTACGATTTTAAGGTAAGTAGAGTTAACTTTCAGAGAGTCAAACACCTCGATGATTAGAGCTTTTATTTTCATACATATATACAATAAGTATTTGGTAATTTCAAACATTTTCTGAATAAATATTCCTAAGTTACCATACGTTCCTCTCGTTTCATAATTATTGAATCAATAAACTAACTTTCTAGAATGATATGATAACAGAAAGACTTTCTATATATAATAAATCTTTAAATCTATTCTAAATAATAGATTTAAAGATTTATCGACCAGAAAAATGTAAAGCAGATCAAAAATTGAATTAAAAGAATAAGTTATTACAATCTAACATACTTGGAAAAGAAATATAATTTGAAGAGGAAACATAAACAACAGAAACGACTACAGCACTAAACATGAAGCTTACACGATTACTACTAGAAAGTAATCTCAGATCTGGCTTCGTATAAGAAAATGTACATTTACAGTACAATTTATGAGACAAAATGTATGTACTTGATGCTGTTATTACGTCCGTTTGAACTGAAATATCTTAAATAAAACTGACTAATAGATTTTCATTCGTACAACAGAATACGAAAGTCCATTGACATAGCTTTTGAAAATATATTACTTGTAATGTTTTAAAAAGTTCTTTCGTACACTCTCGTTTTATATGTATACCTACTTTATTTTTATGATTACTCAAATTCATGTGAGAAGAGACACAACATATACATATGTATTTATGTCTTTATATATAATTTTATGGCCTTAGTATCCTATTTGCACTATGTAGACTCTGTAGACTAAGTTGAATCCGGGTCAAGTAGGGTTTTTAAGTGACTGTCCTGAAGAAGGCAGCAACATCTAGATATCCAAATGACTTGGCAAATCTAGTTCCTTCTATCAACGTTGCTTTCGTACGTTACAACGTTGCAACGTTCGATTTCAGCGTGCCAAGAGGAACGTTGCGGTAAGTATGTATGGTAAGTTTATATGGATGATGCAACAAATCTTTACAAATATTGATCTCCTTAAAGATTTTCCGCTCTTGATTCTATAAGATTTTATAAATGTTAGAATTGTTAGAGCGTAATGTAAAGTTAATAGGTAGGCCAGAATTATTGTTATAAGTACAATTTTACTAAACAATTATTCGACAAACACAACGACGATTTGCTAGCAAATATAATCGAACGCCATTAAAATGATTCGTTATAATAATAAAAAGATGATACAGGTTGACATCAAAGATAATAAATTTTTCCACAGATTATAACAAAAACATAAGTAGTTTATCGAATTAGTTTTGCTATAAGTAGTATTAGGTTTTTTTTTAGATTTAATTAGTAAGCACGATGAATGTGTACATGAAGGTCAGATATTTAAATATATGTCGTTTTGTAGTGGTATTTCGTCACATTTTGACATCCATCTTGTAGGTTTGATTATCCTAAAGGTGAACTTTTAATACTTAAAACGATGGTTTAATGGTGACTTGGCTAATAATTTTTCGCTAACTTGCCTGCTGAGTAATATACTGAAAACATTTTAAAAAACGTCCAGTGTTACTTTAGATTGTGCATTTCACAGCGCAGAATCTTGTTCTATCTGTTTGTTTTATATAACGCTTATATATAACAGTTATATATAACGCTTGAAAAACGTGTATTATTTTATATTTTTCAGAACAAATAATAATAAAATTTGTCAGCTAGTCTCTATTACTATTATATTATTGAATTGCATTTGTGAAAACGTATTAAAATTTAAAACTATACTCCACTAAACTACTTTAGTGCATGTGTACATAAAGTATAAAAAAATATAAAACTGAACTAGATTCTATGTTTTGAAATTTCACTGAACATAGATGTTACGATACTATTGAAAAGGCATAAATGTAAAATATTTTTCTCGGAATCACGAGGCGGCGTCGGTCATCAAAATTGAATAACGACTAGGTTCACACGATATTGGTCGCGATGTTATTTCTAGCAGTATAAAACGTAAAGCGTAAAGTCTTTACTCGCGAACTGCTTGGCTCACGTTTGAAAAATTTTGTTTGTAGGGCTTTGTAATTTTTTTAAGCGGTAATTCAAAGATATACCTACAGAGATGCTAATAATACAATAGGTTGTATAAAATATATAAGAATTTTAACGTGACGTGAGGAAAAACCATCCTGTGTACCTCTTCGTTGCGGAGTCGGTCAGCAAAGCTGACTCCGCATATTCTTCGAAGAGATCGCATCTTCACAACATTCATCTTTCTTTCATTCTTCTTCTTCACCCACGTTTCACTACCATATAACAGCGTCGGAACCAAAACTGCATTGTGTACGTACAAACGGGCAGAGCGCTAACGCAGCTAATGCACCGTTCATTCTATTACCGGAAGCAACACGTCTTTCGACATCCATTCCGTATCTACCATCGCTATTTAACATACTTCCCAAGTATACTACTTCATTCATTCGTTGTTAACATCTTTCTAGGGAATATTTCATTTTTTAAGTTTTTTTTGTATATATTCACGCTTTATCCCGGGCATAGCAGAGTAAGCAGAGGGAATCGCAGGAACCATGGGAACTCAGTGTTAAGACACGTCATTTTGGTATTGGGTGTAGAGTGGTGGAACTCAATGGCGCACTATGCCTTGTTGCAAGAGTGAAAAAGTGTAGTTTCATATTCACCACGAAGAATATATAAATATAAAACTATTCAATTACGAACTTGGTGACTCTACTACTTCTTCGTAGAAAACAATAACATGTTAGTTGCTTAGTTTTTATAAAGAAGCTTATTAGCCTAAATTCAAATAATTTAATAACACCGACCATCGCTTCTTTTCAGTATATTGATACTTACTAACAGGCCCTAAGTTTGATAGAATACGACGACAAAGACTAGCGTCGTCCTTGTTTTTACTTCAACGAGTGCTTCCCACTTTCCTTTCTTTCCATCCATTCCTGCTCACGATATAATACAAATCTTAAAAAACATACATGATTATCATCATTCAAACATAATTTTGTAAATGACAAATGGAAAATTTCTCAATATCTGTGCTCGCTTACTTGCAGTAAGGCTAAGCAAAATAACAGAAGGTACACTGCATAAATATTATAACGGTTCGTTTCCTCACGTAGCTGTTGAGACGCTTGACTTCCATTGAGTATTATCTCGGCTTACAAAGGCAACACGTGATAAAACGAAATAGTCGTATATAGAAAACATGCATTTTGTAATACGAATGCTTGGCTTCAATAAACTATTTTCTTTACAATACAATATGTGCAATATGTTCGCAATAAAATATTTTGAATTATCCATTGAAACCTGAAAACTTGTGAAGAAATATCATAATATCTACACAAGTTATCTGTATATTAATTCACCTGAGTGGTACTACACAACATAAACATCTCTAGTACAAATTTTAGGTTGTGTGAGAAATTCGAAAAGTACTAGTACTAGTTTCGGACTCTTACTGATGACTACCAAGGAAAGCTTTAAATTTTCTTGGTAGTCTTCAGTAAAATTTCTGTATTTGAGAGGTACATTTTTTTTAATTTTTTTTTATCTTCACGCTTTATCCCGTACATGGCAGGGTAGGCAGAGGGAACTGCAGGAACCATACGAACCTAGTGTTAAGACACTTCGTTCCTTAGTCCCTGCTTTTTCCGTCCCCACTTTCCGGCTTTTTTTGAGGCATTGCGTGTTGAGTGACGGAACTAAACGCCGCGCTAGGACTAAATTAAAATTTTAAAAATTAAAAAAAATAATAATTATCTTTACCATAAATTGTTAAAGGTTGATTCAAAGAATGGTTATATATGTTAATTTTGTTCAGGAATCAATATTTGTAATTGAGGAATTGTACCTTTTATCATCACTCTAATTAAATAATCTAGTAGTACACAAGAACATAGATGATGTACTAAAAATATTAATAATTTACTAAAAACAATTATGTTTTTATTTTACTATGGATGTCCGCCTGCTCATGTTTGCTTGAAATAAAGAAGAGTGACTTCCCATATTTAGACTCCCGAGAGTTATCTGTGTTCCACCTCAAACTTCCATTTTTCCATGCTTTTTGAAGCGACTTATAACATAACGATCATCATCAGAAAAACAATCACAGATGTTAATGCAAATTCTAATATTGGAATAAAGTTACTCGATCTTCCATCTTTCCATTTCACCTGGAAATATCATACTTCAGCCATTAACATCCATAACCTAAATAAACATTTACTACTTTTACCCTTAGATATTCTATAAACTATGGGCTGATCATAAATTTTAAAACATATTGAATTTAAAGAAGCCAATGTTATGTTTAAAATCCTTATGGAAGAAAGGATTGATATTTTAAAATATTTAATCCGGATTTATTTAATTGTT
This sequence comes from Dione vanillae, assembly GCA_037178615.1. Lineage (NCBI taxonomy): Eukaryota > Metazoa > Arthropoda > Insecta > Lepidoptera > Nymphalidae > Dione > Dione vanillae. Next base: position 292,496 of record JAZFAU010000366.1, read on the forward strand.
TTAGGTTTCGATATTGACACGTAATTAAAATGTCTCCTATTGACCTAGAGTTGTAAGATTTGGAAAATAAGATTTTTAGTACAAAGGGAAATATACGATAATTGCAATTTTATAGATTTATGCCAAAATAAAATCATTTTTATATTTTATTTATGTTTTATTAAAAAGAAATAAGTCAAGTTACAAGTTATATTTTCTTGAGTGTAAAATCTACATTTATCAAAATGATACGGAAATAATTGCTATTTTTACGATATCGAGTATTGTACTCGCACGAGTAAAAATAGCATTTGACCGATGTCTTTACATATATTGTAACAATATTTTGTCAATTCTCAAAAAATAAAATAACACAAATGCATCATCAATGAGTGTTCATAGAGTGTAAAATAGTATCGACAGGTATTCGGTAATTAGTATATAAAATTTAAGTCTAATTGTACTAGTACTTTTGACACATATGGAACAAAGTTAAAAATAGTACACTTGAAAAAGTACAATATAATTTTTCAGAGCATTCCATCACGTAGTCGTAGTGGATGAGATCGACACGTAATTTGCGTTAGGGTCGCGTCGGAGACATGCAATTTCCTTATAAACGCTACATCGTAGCACATAGTCAGGAACATCGTCTACTTCTAAATAAACGTTTAAATTACATGCTACGTTACTATTAATATATTTGGTAATATTTAATTATGAAAATTTAAGTTAATATTTTAATAGCGAAAAATATCTTAATAAATCTTGTTATTCCATATAGTTTATTGGCGGTTGCTGAGTAATAGCTAGCAAGTAATATGTCAAATTTACAATCCTAGTATAAAACTTAACAGACTACGAAAGATACATACGTTCATACATACGTTCTGTAGACTTGAGAGTTCTGTGAAGCGTAACACTAACACTTATATGACTTTGGTTATAGGTGTACCTATATAATGTTTGTGTCTAATATCAACAATTTTTTTTAGTATATTAATATATAATACATAATTATATTACTTTATAATTATAGTGTTAATTTACTTGGCGTAGCAACCTTATCTTAATTTTCTGTTTAATATATATATATATATATATATATATATATATATATATATATATATATATATATATATATATATATATATATATATATATATATATATATATATATATATATATATATATATATATATATATATATATATATATATATATATATATATATATATATATATATATATATATATATATATATATATATATATATATATATATATATATATATATATATATATATATATATATATATATATATATATATATATATATATATATATATATATATATATATATATATATATATATATATATATATATATATATATATATATATATATATATATATATATATATATATATATATATATATATATATATATATAATCGTATCATTATATTGAAATACGTCATAGTCACGCTACAATGGTGGTAAATGTTTAATTAATACTGTTGGACTGAACTGTATGTAAGTATTAAAGTGAGAACAGAAAATTGTAGGAAAAATATATAGATTTCATCATTTTAGTTTTTGTATGTGAAGTGACCCGAGTTTATTATGATATACTCGTTAAACAAAAACAACGTGTTCGGATATTCAATGTACAAATTCAATATAAAAATTGAACTCTCGGTATCAGAGTTATTTTTTTTACCTTGATAAATATTTTGATATTTTATAAATGAAATATTGAACCCAGATTTTTATACTGCAAATTAAGTAAAATACATTAAATCAACACATAAGTTTTGTAGCAACTACATAATATTTTTTTAGCTTTTCATTTTATTCTACATATGGCGGTGTTGGCAGAGATAATCTAATATCCAAATATTATTGAACAATGTTTTAATAAGGTAAAAAAGCTCCACATAGATATTTTTCTACCACATATTAAGAAGAATTTCATGTAAATGTAGGGAATATAGAGTTATAACGCTTTGTTACCCACATTTCGCTTAATTTGGAGACATTGCGTATCGAGTTGTGATCTTTTATCTTGTCACGAGGAGAGAATTCAATCCCTAACCGTCATACTTACAGATGTGTGTATGTTAAAGATGATAAAAACCTAAATAATTCAAAGTAAAATAAAGAAAACTCATATGACACATATTAATAACACCTATGGGAGATGAAGCGTGCACGTATTCTATAGTGGTCGCATGACTATAGAGGAAAGTGGCGTAATTTATCATTCTATAATTCACCGTCTCACAAAATATAGTTTTATAATCTAATAAAAACGACATTTTAAAACCTTAACTGAAACTCCCCTATTTTATTCCTCCGCTGATAATATAGATGTATTTTATTTTTGCCGCATTAACGTCCCCTAAGACAGTTTTGAAAATGATCCGTATTACACACACAAACACACACACACACTCACACACACACAAGCACACGCACACATACACACAAACACATACATACATACACACATACATACATACGTACATACACAGACACATACCCAGGCACACACATTTTCTCACTCCATCCCTGGCGGGATAGTCAGAGAGAACGGAACGCCAAACGATACGGTCCATGTATATCTCTTTCACCTTTTCCACTGTCATTAGTCTTGCATACATGCTCTACGGGGAGTAGAGTATGTATGCAAGACTAATGACAGTGGAATGCTTTTTACGTGACCTTTCTCCAGTAATTACGACATTGTGTAATTAGTTCTTTGATTTTCTGGTGTGGTGTCATTCTACCTACGAACAACATTAATATTTTCCTAAACCATCTTAATTCTATTAATGACAATATTAAATTTACAATAGAGTTACAGGCAAATAATTCTTTGGCTTTCCTTGATGTTTTAGTTATAAAAAATCCCAATGGCACAGTAGGCCACATAGTGTATAGGATACCCACTCACACTAATAGATATCTCACCATCACCCTACACAGTTATCTACCGTTGGCAAATCTTTGTTTCAGAGAGCCCACCACCTCTGCGACGCTGAACACCTAGGGGAGGAGCTTCGACTGGTGAAAGATGCCCTTCATCAGAACAAGCTGCCAGTGCCCCGCCAGCGTTGTAAGAAGACCACCAAGCCACCCACAGTAGAGAGACAGCCAGCTATCCTACCATATGTAAAGGGAGTTACAGACAGAATCGGCAACACCTTAAGAAGAGCTTCAATTAAAACTATTTTTAAGCCTAACAAAAAAGTAAGCCAATTCTTGAGACCAGTTAAATGTAATATTCCCTTGAAGTGTGCAGGTGTATACAAGCTTGATTGTGACTGTGGCTTATCTTACATTGATCAGACAAAGAGAAGCATCGGTGTTAGGGTGAAAGAGCACATCTCAGATATCAAGAATGGCCGTGTATTAAAGTCAGCTGTGCGTGAGCACTCCTTGAACAAGCCTAACCATTATATCAGGTTTGATAAACCTCATATACTCGCTAGCGAAAATAAATATATTCCTAGAATAATCCGCGAGGCTATTGAAATACATAAACATCCTAATTTCAATAGAGAAGACGGTTGCAAGCTTTCTACCACTTGGGATCCACTTATAAAAATTTTAACATCCCAAACACACTACACCAGAGGGCAGGATACAGTCAGCTCATTCTGTAGGAATCCAGGGCAGTACGCGAGGCAACTCAGGAACCGTTGACGG